>JANHAO010003780.1:0-25469 GCA_026873985.1 Saraca asoca | reverse complement strand
ATTTTACATAATTTTATATAAATTAATTATTTATATTAAAAATATTAAATTAATATAAAATAATATTATATATTAAATTAATATAAAAAATTAATTTATAAGTTAATATATAAAATAAAATGGGATGGAATGAAATTTTGGATGGAATGAACATTCCATCATTTGATGGAATTTTGCATTTCATAAAATGTAAAATTTCATCCATTCCATTCAACCAAATCACATAATCCTTAATTCCCTCTCCCATTCCTTTTCCAATCCATCCAACCAAACACATTCATAGGCATTTGCAAGCAACAACGGTGATGGAGATGTCTCAAGTTGGGCTTCCCAATTGGACTGCAATTATAAATGCCGATCTCCATCAATTAGCGAGCTCAAAAACCTTGCAACTATTTGAGATTGTAAAATTACATTATTAATATTTTGAAAATGGAACCACATGTGGCAAATTACCTTGTAACTTTGCAAAGTGTGGAGCTTAGTCTCAGGTGCTTACAAACAGACAAGACATGAGGTATCCCTAATCCTAGCTACATTTCTAATTCTTGTTTTCGTAGGTAGAACACCACTTGCTACACGCTAAAAAGTAATCTTTTACCTCTTATGAAGATTCAAATTCAATAATTGAGACTACATTTTGGACCTTGATATTGCACTTGTTGATATTATGGTTGTTAGTTGAATTTGATTATTAATGATAGATTTGTAGGCCGATTTAGTAGAAAATTTGCCAAAGAAATTAAGAGTCCATACTAGTAAATCATTCTGTCTATTTGAAATCTATAACTGAGAGATATTATATGCATTATCAATTGAGAATAAATCACTAATTAACTCCTTGTTCGACAACCTTTGGTCAACCAACATTAATTCTAAAACTTTCAAATCATTATGCACCATAACACCTTTATTTAACTAAGGAATATAACCTTCATAGTCAGGAACTTAATGATCTTGAAGAGCTCTTAGTAAATGACTAGGACCCACTAATCACCAACTTCCTTACTTTATTAACTTATGCTTTCTTGAATTCCCTTCCATGCCTATGAGCCTGTAACATTGTTTACATCCATAAAATTTTGGATTTTCACATATCCCTCCAAAAAGCATTTAACCCAAAGATCATCGTTAGCATATTCTATCTTCTATGTTAGATTGGCTCATAATGCTTCGTTAATATTCCAAAACTTTTTAAAACTAAGCCCCTTTCACATTTTGGCCTACATAAGGAATCCCATGCTTTAGGACTAAAGTAATTCCACTTATCTTCCTTAACTTTCTATTAGAATCTATTACAAATGATTCCAATTTTGAACAAAGCTTGGAAGGAACTTTAAGAGTGGACATCGTGTAAGTTCGGATATATTAAATAACCAAAGATATCATATTATACCTCCTGTTGTATGAGAAATTTGGATCATGTTTGAAGGGTGAGCAAATGACCTGAGCATGACGAAGACCAAGCGCAAAGAGCACTCAGAGCACTATGTCTCCAGTTTGTGTCACAGAGCGACTTCCTTAGCTCGAGCTCGTCCATGACAGAGCGAGCTCAACCTTGTCATCACGAAGGAACCGACACTTCCCCATACCGAGAAATCTAGCTAGCGAGATATGATCTGTGACCCGAGAGCTCGCTAGATAGAAGATCAAAATCATACTTTACCCAACAGACACATGGGGCCCATCTACATGAGGCAATCTACAGTAGCCAAATTTCAGGATTTAGTCTGTCTTCAAGTCTTGTACATTAAATACTAATGTAATAGATTTATTGTATGTAAAATTATAGTTGTAACCTCCTCTCCTCTATAAATACAGGAAGGAGATGAATTGTAAAGGGAGAGGGACACTTGAGTAGCGAAACTCTGTAAAACTATTCTCAAATCAATACATTACTGTGGGCGTTGGGTCTGATGCCACCCGAAGTTGGCCAAATCACGTTAAAAAACCTTATATTTCCTTGTTGCTCTTCCTTCCCTTCTTGCTTATTCTACTAATTTCCTATTTGAGACCCAGTTAACAGCTTAAGATCCTAAAAGAATCCTCAATTAGCCAGAGTTTGGATCAGAACCAAAATTTGACGTCAATATTTTTGGCACCGTTTGTGGAGATCTCACCTGTTCTGGTTCATTTCTTGCCGTAATGGCCAAGGGAAGAGCCACTAGAGCTTCAAATGCACAGTTCAACCCCCCAGAAGGGCATGTCTCAATAGTGGACTCATCCATCGCTCCCGTCATCGATGCAACAACTGGCTTTCCCCTAGCCAGTTTTATTCAACCAACTACCATTGCCAACGACACTGATGGAGTACAGATTTGGCTCTGACATCAGGAAAGATTGGAAAACATGATGGAAGAACTCACCGAAGTAGTCACAATGTTAACGCAGGGTATGCAGAGACAGGCAGAAGCTGTAATGCCAGTGAATGTTCTCCAATAGCAACAAGTTAGACGTTCGGACGATTTCAACCTAGGGAATTCTCCAGCTTGTTGCTTGCAAGGGCGAGCTCCAAGTTGCAACTCTTACGACCATGAGGATCAAAGACTTCAATAATCCCCTAGCCAGCAATTCGGGGCACGAGACCCATTAGTCAAGGAGTCATTCCAAAAAATAACCTAGTTGGAGGAATGTCTTCAAACTCCAAGTGATCGAGCTTGCTACGAAGAATAGTCACCGCTCTCAAAGGAGATCGAGACCTGGGCTTTCCTTCTCAAGCTTAAGGTCCCTACAATTTCGTTGTACCATGGGGACTCTAACCCATATGATCATTTGAACATGTTTAATGTTCAAATGGACTTACAAACAACCGATCCTTTGGTCAAGTGCCGAGTGTTTCCAGCTACATTGGAAGGTGTACCTAGAGCTTGGTTTAGAAGCTTCCCTGTTCACTTAATTTGCAGTTGCGAAGACTGCCAACAAAAATTCACCAGCCAGTATCGAGCACTACAAAGGTAACTTGTGCCCCCTATCATCTAGTTATGGTCTTTTAGCGCAAGCATAAGTCACTAAAGGACTACATTGCTAGATTCAGGCTTGAAGCCAATTCAATGGAGAATCCATCTGAAGAAACCATGCTGGCAACAATCTCTATGGGACTCCACAAAAATGGAAAGTTGTACAAGAGTTTGTACAAGTTTCCGGTTAAGGATCTCACTGAGCTCTACGAGCGAGCCACTAAGCAAATCAAATGAGAAGAGACCTTTAGTTTAGAAGGGTCTAATAAGAAGAATGAAGCCGACTCCCTCCATGGCAAGAAGAGGGGTGATATGGGCCAGGATGACCACTCCATCGGATGGATTATGAAGAAATCCAAAAGGCCTAAAGACAAATGACCTCAGCATTCAGACCGCCATAAGCAGTACAACATCCTGTTAGACTCCTAGGATAGGATTTATGCAGCATAAAGGGACAAAGAAGACTTTGGGATGCCCGTGCCTCCCAAGATCCCTTATAGGTGAAGAAATCATGAAGAGTTTTGTGTCAATCATAATGAAGCTTGCCACGACACTTCAAATTGTCAGGCTTTCGGGGATATGATTGAAGACCTGATCAGAAGGGGTCATCTAAAGGAATATGTAACACGTCCTATGGGGCAACAGCCCCAGTTCTCCCAGTGAAATGCTGGCCAAGGCCCGAGGGGCTCGATTCGAGTCATACATTGATAAAGATAATGTACCCTAAAAAGAAAGAATGTAAATACTTTCTTCTACTTTGTTGTTCACCGACTGGCTTGATCTCTTTATTCTGCCTTATGCTATCAACTATTATCATTTTCTGCAGCTTGCATGCAGTCAACTCCTTTTAAATTCTTGGGTAACTTTGTGCCAACTACGACCATTAGTTCGGTTGGGGCTCCCTGAGCTCATTCTGGAGATGAATTGATGAACACTTAACCAACGTAACTACATGCTTGCTGAGGTGTGAAGACACTCAAAATAAACTCACTTAACTAATGTAGCTACATGCTCACTGAGGTGTGAAGATGCTCAAAATAAACTCACTTAACTAGCATATCTGCGTGCTTACTGAGGTGTGGAGACGCTTAAAATAAACTCACTTAACTAGTGTAACTGTATGCTTACTAAGGCGTGGAGACGCTCAAAATAAACTCACTTAACTAGTTGAGTTACGGGCTCGCTGAGGTGTAGAGACGCTCAAAATTAACTCACTTAACCAGCGTAGCTGCGTGCTTACTGAGGCGTGAAAACACTCAAAATAAGCTAACTCAACTAGCGTAGCTGTATGCTCGTTGGGGTGTGGAGACGCTCAAAATAAACTCACTTAACCAGTTGAGTTGTAGGCTCACTGAGACATGGAGATGCTCAAAATAAACTCACTTAACCAGCATAGTTATGTGCTCGTTGAGACGTGGAGATACTCAAAATAAACTCACTTAACCAGCGTAGCTATATACTTGCTAAGGCGTAGAGACACTCAAAATAAACTCACTTAGCCAGTGTAGCTGCATGCTTGCTGAGGTGTGGAAACACTTAAAATAAATTCACTTAACCAGCGTAGCTATGTACTCGCTAAGACGTAGAGAGCTCAAAATAACTAGTTGAGCTGCGAGCTCGGTGAGGCATGGAGACGCTCAAAATAAACTCACTTAACCAACATAGCTGCGTGCTCGCTAAAAAGTGGGGATGCTCAAAATAAACTCACTTAACCAGCGTAGCTACGTGCTCACTGAGGCGTGGAGACGCTCAAAATAAACTCACTTTGCCAGCACGGCTGCGTGCTTGCTGAGGTGCATAGGCACTCTTAAACACTCAGCGCTAGTGTAGCTACGTGCTCGCTGAAGCATAAGGAACTGACAAACCAATAATTTGCATAAGGCAAATAACATTGTTTTAATTCACAGCTCACATACAATCAATTGTTCACAACTCTCATGCAACCTTCTGATTATGTACAGTTCTTACGACATGTGTAAGGAGCATTGCCTATGACTATTGTGTTCGAAAATGATAGGCCGGTTAGCTGTCTGAGCTTATCATCATAAGTTGTGAAAGTTTGCATTATTACAGACATAGGAAAAATAAAGACACTACGTTGAGATCGCAAAAGGAAATCTTATTCATTAAAAAACTTCAATCGGATAAAACTACATCAGAAAGCCAAAAATACAAGGGAAAAAATTATATCTAATTTTCTTCCAAGAAGAAGGTCTGGCCGCAGAGGAATGCAACCTAGCTTATTAGAGCTCGTGGGCCTGCCGAGATCCTCAAAATTTTCCTTTCAATACTTCCCCAGTGGTAGTGCAACTGCTCCTTATTTTTTTAACCTCCGGCTCATGTTCTAATTCGTGAAGGAAGCAAATTAGGAAGCGCCAGGAACTTGGCTGGTCGAATAATTGCCTCACGATGATGCCGAGAGGACATAATCTGAGATTCGTATAAGATCCCTCCATGTTATTGAGAAGTCAAATATTTTGAACTCTTTATGTAGCAAACCATACATGCCCCAGTGGAGAGCCAGATGTCAAAAATAATGGAAGTTTATTCGAAATCTTCATTGTTTGCGTAGTACAGAGGCGGAAGGGATTTCCCTTCCCTTAAATAGAGCCAAATTCGGCTCCACGAAAGAGTCTAGATTCATCCTCTCTAACCACCATCATTTATTACACCAGAAAGGGTTGAGGTTGACTTACCAGCAATCATCGGACACGTGCCATAGAAAGTACAATCTAGAATAAATAAAATGATAGTCTCAGAGAAAATTTTGACCAAATAGCAGTTGAAAAGTCTCAACTCCTAACTCACAAAGAGAGATGAGAGTTGGGGGTCTTATGTTATATGACAAATCTGAATCATGTTTGAAGGGTGAGTAAATGACTTGAGCACGGTGAAGACCCAGTATGAAGAGCACTCAAAGCGCTATATCTCTAGTTTGTGTCGTAGAGCAACCTCCTCAGCTCGGGCTCACTCCATGACAGAGTGAGCTCAACCTTGTCATCATAAAGGAACTGACACTTCCCCATACTAAGGAATCTAGCTAGCGAGATGCGATCTATGACCTGAGAGCTTGCTAGACAAAAGATCAAAATCATACTCTACCCAACAGACACATGGGGCCCACCTACAGGAGGTAATCTGCAGTAGTCAAATTTTAGAATTTAGTATATTTGTTCAAGTCTTGTACATTAAATACTAATGTGATAGATTTACTGCATGTAAAATTATAATTGTAACTTCCTCTCCTCTATAAATATAGGAAGAAGATGAATTGTAAAGGGAGAGGGTGTTACTCTGAGATAGATGCCCTAGAGCCAATTGTATTGAGCTCTATTGTATCTATGACTGTATATTCTATGTAGATTTGATAATATGTAAAGGTTGCTTATTCATCTTACATTGCATTTCAATTTATTGCATATTAAGATGAAGTTCATAGTGAGAAGTTCATTTAATCAATCCTATAAAGGGTTATGGGATTGTGAGGATGATTATTAATGACTTATAACTTTTTCACCAAAATGACACTAGTCAGGATCTAATATAATTGGGCATTATTAAATCTGTGAAGACTTGATGATGTAGTGTTTCTCATTTGATGAGCACCTAACCTTACAAGCTAAGATGTAAGTGAGTTACATTTAAACACACACGTGGACATGACTCAGTTAGTTTGGAGAAATATAACTGACAATTGTGATCTTATCAGACCCATTTGGAGATACTATATAGAGCTGCGTTAATAGTTAATCTTCAGTGGTAATCACATGACTAATCCTTTAACTTAAGATTGAGGGATATCTTTTGCATGGAAGGTTATACTTTGACCAAGCTAAACGTGACTCTATTCATGAGGAACAATAAAGACTTGAGTTGTGCATTTCTGAAAATGCAGGTAGATATTGTCTAATCAAGAGAGGATTCATTACTACTCTTTAGAGTAATATCTGAGGCCACACAATGAATTAGTTTGACTATTTAAATCCTTGCACAAGGTTGAATCGAGACTCAAATTGGACTTGAGTGCTCGGATTCATTTAAGTCAAATAATTTACAAGGTTGAGAAACTATGATTAGTTATAAAGGTTGACTTTTATCCATACTTTTGACTAATTAGGATATGAGTAATGAAAAGATTCTATCATGCATTGAGATCAGCCATAGACAGGCTTGTCACTATTGATGACTTCCACCGAAATTTAAATAGTTATAATAGCTTGCTAGAGTTCGCTTATAGCTTAAAATCTACAAGTAATTAATTTGAAGAAATTAATTAAAATTAATTGAATTAATTTTATATACCTTCAAATAATTTAAAGGGTATTTTAGACTTTTGCCAATATTTCAAAGGCCTATCGGGTCATACGCATAACAGAAAATGAGTTATGACCACAATTTGGGTATATTAGATATCCAGGGACCAAACTATAAATTGGCAAAAATTGTTAGGGTTGAAAATAGTTTTCTGGGACCAAACTACAATTTGTTAAAATTACAAGGGCCAAACTGCAATTTGCAGAAATTACAGGGCTGAAAAATGGTTTTTCAAAGGGGCAAAATGACATGTTGTTTTGGCTTCAGGCCCGCTGGCCAAATAACATGTCATTTGCCCTTGTCCATTTCACCTTGGAACGCTGCATTTTGAGCACAGTTCACTTGAAGGGGAAATTAGGGAAAATTTGGCCCGAGCTCTCTACTAGGGTTTTAGGTCCGGTGGTCTTCTTCCGATTTTGAACCGAAAACTTTGATCCTCTCTCCAAGCTAGCACTTGGGTTGGAATCGGACAACCATTTCAAGTGTTTTTTGACGTGAGCAACCGATAGAGATCAGGACAATTGGATCGATTCAGTGATGAGATTTCGACATTTTCTGCTGCATAGCTTGGCCAAAGGTTGGTTAAGCATCTGTTTCTTGTACCTTTTTATTGTATAACACCCTAAACCAACTAGATCTGGGGTATTACTCGGTTAGGTTTTTAAATTTTTTTGATTTTTCCATTTTTGTTCACCGGGTAAAACCAACAAAGGGACACCTGAGTACCGAAATTCTGTAAAACTATTCTCAGATAAATACATTACTGTAGACGTAGGGTCCGGTGCCGTCCGAATTTGTCTGAATCACATTAAAAAACCTTATGTTTCCTTGCTGCTTTTCCTTCCCTTCTTGCTTATTCTGTTGATTTCCTGTTTGAGAACTAGTTAATAGTTTAGATTCTAAAAGAATCGCCTGTTAGTCGAAGTTTGGATCAGAACCAAAATCCAACGTCAACACCTACCAAGATAAAGCATTTCTTCCTCCAACCAAAAAAGTCTTACAAGTACTTTATCAATTAAGAACTTAAAATCCCTAAATTTAATCTTTAAGAGAAATAAAGGGATTCCTAAGTACTTAGCATCAGTACTCAGTTGTTCTATTTGCAAGAAATCCATTAAGCTATCTTTGTTAGTCGGGTGACATTTTGAGAAAAGAAAACTCCCTATTTCAAACAATTAATTCTCTGACCAGACCACACTTCATATTGATCTCCCATAAATGAACAGCCTCAACATTAGCTTATAAGAATATCATAACATCATTCATAAACATCAAATGAGAAATAGATGACCCATTTCTAGAAATACCATGAATCTTGTTTTCCATTTCAACCTTAAATAATAATTGACAAAAACTAAAACTTTCCAGAATTTTTAACACAAACTTTCATTCAACTCTATTGTAGGTCTTTTGCATATTTAATTTGAATCCCATCAACCCATTAAAACCCTTTATTTTTTTCAAAAACATGGATAATATCCTCAACTAGGAGGACATTCTCCATTCTCCACCTCCCGAGGACAAAGGCCAATTAGACTGGAGAAATAAGTGAGTTTAACACCTTCCTTATTTTATTAGCTATGATCATATAAGTTAATTTATATATTAAATTGCATTAGCTAATAGGACAAAAATCTCCAAACCGATTTGCCCCAAGCTTTTTTGGAACTGAAACAATAAATGTAGGATTTAGTTCCTTTAACATATAACCCAAACAAAAGAAATTCTGAACAGTGTCATTACCTGAGGGCCGACAATCTCCCAACATTTTTTTGTAAATGTAGCCGTAAAACGATCAGGATCTCGGGCCTTAAGATTTGGCATTGAATAGATAGTGTTCCAAATCTCTTTAGCCAAGGGGATAACACTCACATTAGCATTCTCTTTTTCAGAATTCATAGGTTATATAAGTCTTTCTAGATCCTTCGAGAATGTATTTCTAGAGCTTGAAAATAGATTCTAGAAACCTGAGATAAAATAATCTTCCAATTAAGAATGATATCTCATACATTGCTTAGACGGTAGCTTAATTTTAGCTATAATATTTTATGTCTTCGGATGATTGTAGGTAAGTGATAAAACTTAGAATTCCTATCACCATCAGGAATCTATAACACTCAAGACTCTTGGAACCATATTTCCTCCTATTTAATTAACTATTCTTAAATATTACTCTGAATGTGCTTTTCCAACAATCTATTCTCACTAGGAGGCTTCATAATTGATATATCTTGTTGAGGGATTATTTAAAGCCTTCAACTTAGATTAACAATATCCGAAGTGAGTGTAATTCCATACTTTTAAAGCTTTTTAAACTATCTTCAACTTATGTATGAATTGATGGGCATGGGAACCTTGAATATTTGTTGTAGCATTCGCTATTACCTCATTGCAAGAACCATCTCTTAGCCAAGCTGAAACAAACAAAGTTAAGTAAAACAGAGAAATGATTTGAAACACAACTTGTAAAATGAATAGTAATAGCCTCAAGATAAGCCAATCTTCTCAATTTCATCTTTCTTTCATTATTTGAACACAAATTCTGCCATTGTCCCAAGTATGAGAGTTTCCATAAAAATCCATAAATGCAGCATCGTTAGAATTCCCAACTAGATTACCTCCAAACTTATCATTGTGAGTGTAACAAAGCATTAAAATCATCCAAACTAACTCAAGGACCCACCATACTTGCCTACAATTCATGCAATTGCTCCCAAAGCTGATATTTATCTGAGTCGTAAGAAGACCTATAGACACCAATAAGGAACCACTTAGGAGAGGAACCTTCATTTTTAATGTTACAATAGATAAAGTGATCAGTCCCGTGAATTATTTCTAACTCCAAATTTGACTTCCAGAACATCGTTAAGTCACCTTTCTTACCATTCATAGAACTAGAATAAAAATTCTCCATACTAAGAATTAGCAACCTCCACATTTCTAGATTAAGAGGCTTCCGTTTTACCAAGAAAATACAATTAGGTCAATTTAACTTCAAAAGGGGTTTTAGAACCCGAATTGTTGTGCCATGATTAATTCCCCTAACAATTCTAAGCTGAGCACTTCATTTATCCTTTAGGGGCATGCATAAGGCTCATCTCTTTTTCTATAACATTATTTTCACAACTAGTTCCAAGTTTTCTCACTATATTCTTCCATTTTGAAACCTTAATTATGCATCTAGCATTAAGATTCACTACAACAAAAATAGTAATTTCTGATGATCAAAAACATTGAAAATTAATTGTTTTCGACATATTTTCGACAAATAGTAGATGTTGAAAAAACATTAATTAAAATTTTTTTTCTGACATCTATAAACATCAAAAACTGGATGACATGGCAATAACATATGGCGTTTTTGACACCTACAAACATATAAAAAAAAGTGGATGACATGTCATGCATATGACATTTCTGATAAATATAGATATTAAAACTGATGACATGGTACTGCCGTATCTTTCTTGATGTCTGTATCCATAGGAAATGCATTTTTTTTTTCTGCAAACTAAATTTTTTCCAACATCTAAGAACGTCGGAAAATCTGATGTTACAGGGAAAAAATTAAAATTTAATTAAAAGATCCCCAAACCTGATTAAACAATCACAGCACGTGCAAATTGCACATTTTTAAAAAAGAAGCAAGAAATTTTGGAATAGGGAGTAGCCTCTTATCCCATTATGTAGGGAATCTTGGTTCTTTAGTGACCCTACTAGTGTTTTTAACATATAACACACATAATTAGTAACTTAAAAGCAAGGCTAATCTACCTATACAAATAGTTCCAAGTGGCCATTTACTATATCTATGATTGGCTATAATGAAACTATACATTAATTTTCATGTATAATTCTTCGAAATATTCAAGACTTGTTATTTCCAATAGCAAAATACAGTGGATTATCTCATGGCGTGCAGACTACGAAGAAAGAAGTTTATGTCAACTAACAATCAATTGAAACATATTCATTCACCTGGCTATAAAAACTAGTGGAAAAAACATGAATGTAAGAGAGAGATTTAAAAATAAAAAGATAAAAAAAGGTCATAAGAAAATTACAAACAAAATAGCCACAATTTAAAAAATGAAGTGGAACGAGTTTGATATATTACACAACCAGATTTTAACAAAGCTCTGAGCTTTAATATCATCAACATAGGACAAAAATAACAAAGTCTATACCACTAAAGTTTTTATCTTCATGGACACATAACATTCAGAAGCAACTCATAATTTAAATTTCAATTATAAGAAATTTTTTTAACAAAAGTGGTGTTAACTCGTTTTCTAGATCCAAAAGGATTAAAAAAATCAAATATAAACCCTAGATCAACTACATAGTGCAAAATAAATAATACCTATTCTAAGCTCAGGGCTTAAGACAAAATAATCAAACATTATCAACAAAAAGGATTCATACTTTATTTGAGCATCACAAATTGACATGATTAAACCAATACTTATAATTAGAGCTGTCAAAATAGGTTGAGCCTGTCGGATTGACTCGTCCCTCCATACAAATGAGTTGGGTTGGATTAAGGTTTTACTGGCCCGTTTAGAAGCGGGTTTCTAAGTCCATCCCATTTGGATTGCGGGTTAAGGAGAGTCGGGAGCGGATCGGGGCGGACCGACTTTTTTTTACAGTTCTACTTAGATTAAAGCTATTAAAATAGACTGACCCGTCGGGTTGGCCCGTCGCTATACAAATGAGTTGGGTTGAGTTAAGATTTTACTGACCCGTTTAGAAGTGGGCTTCTGAGCCTGCCCGTTTAGATTGCGAGTTAAGACGGATCAGGACAAGTTGGGATGGGCCGACCCATTTTAACAGCTCTACTTATAATTATTTAAATGTCGAAATGACTCCAAATAATATCCAATTGTATAAAAGCATCATATATATATATATATATATTATTTGGAAAGAAAGCACAGTCTTGAAGTAAGATGGGCATTACTAATGACGGCCAAAATGGCAAAGGCGAGAAGAAGCAAGTAGGGGCCGGTGTTTGGCATCATCTTTGGTCGGAGGCGCATGGGGATGGGGAAGCTCTGATCGATGGGCACGACGGGGTGATGGGGACGGCGGTGCAATGGGGTCGACAACAATTGGCAAGGCGGTGCTGGTCCTCCGTTGGCAAGGCAAGCGGCGTTGATGGAGGGTAAAGAGTTATGGTATAAAATCTAAGAGATGAAAAGAAATGGGGAGAGGAAAAGGGCTCGAGATTTTGAATATAATTTTTCATTTATCCAACGGACTTGCAATGTCTTCAGACGTCAAACGTATTGCATGTGTTATTTCCTACATCTATGTTCGTTAGATATACTGACATATGATTTTTTTTTTTAAATTCATTCATGTTTTCAAGGAATAACAATGTTCAATGCATGCCACGTAGATATTTCCAAAGGATACAGATGTTAAAACTTTTTTGATATTTTTTTTGTTTTGTGACGAGTTTTCTGATGAATTTCTTACATCTATTATTTACCGAGCGTCGAAAAGAATGTTGGAAAACAAATATTTTCTTGTAGTTATTAGATTGTACAGCTTCATCTAAAGCTTATCACCTCCACTCTAGACTGGAATTCTTCGTGAAGTTTTAATTTAGATTACTTAACGTCATCCTTTTTTAGATCAGCCCTTTTAATTTTCCTTTAAGAAGATCCTGAGATTGGATACCTTCTTCTGTCCTGTTACCCCGAGTCTTGGTTCTTAAGATTAGCAGGCGGTACTCATGCATATATTCATTTATCAATCACATATTAACACATTAAGAAATGAATGAAAAAAGGTTGTATGGACCTAACTCCATATCGTGTTTTGTCCCTTGTATGCCCTTTGGTGCATTCCATATTTTGTCTCTTGTAAGCCCCTTAGTGCATACCGTACTCTTGCATGATCCGAAGCTGATACCATATCTTGATAACATGGGCTCACTTGGCTTTCCATATTTTGACCAATTCTTAGGTTATTCTCATATCATAACCTCAACTAATTGCACTTAGGTATTCCTTATCTTAAGTAGGTTGATTAGAAAAGTTCATGCCAACTAGGCTTATCTATATTCTTTTAATTTTGTCTTTTTGTGATATTATTGCTAAAATTACTAATATAACCTTTTTTTTGCGAAACTTAGTCCATATCTACATTCTTTCCTTTATCCTTGGTCATAATTACAAATGTTCCTCTTTATTCCTATTACTTGTCATTAAAGACCTTACTTGAGCTTATTCTTGACTTTCCATTCTGATATCATTTAAGGTCCCTATCACAGGGTCCATTTATTCAAAGTTATCCTTAATTATTACCTTTCCTAATTGTCACATCTATTTTAGAATTAGATAATAAAAAATCCCTATATTTTCACCCAACAAAACAATCATACATATCAGGTCAATAATCAAGTAATTCAATTATTAGGTCAAACTCTTTATAGACCTAACATCAATTTCTAACGTTCAATAAAGCTTTAAGGCTATTTTAGAAAATACACATTACACATATAATTTTTCAGTAAAATAGAATCAGTCAGAAGTAAAAATTCTTACTCACTTTAGAAAGAGAGTGTTCTCCTTAAAATACAACTAGTTGAACTCCTACCTAAAGTTAGAACCTCTCTTTAAAGTCACAAAGAACCTCGTAAAGAAACAAAAAGAGGAAGTTAATATCGTGCTATCAAACTAAAGTGAATAAGTCTTTAAGCTAAAAATACTATCTTTGGTTTGCATCCAAAGTAAAGCACAAACCACAACCCTACTAAAAAATGTTTTCCACTCCCAGACAGTGTCTGATTAAGAAATGGAATTATGATTTACGTTCTGACCTTCTCAACTTATATAAACTTTTGGGAGCACTCAGTGGATTGATAGTAAGTAATTGGTCAACTGGCTTTGAAGGCATTTGACCAACCAATTCTAAGTGACTTATTGGTTCCAATCCAGGGCACCTCCTAAACTTGATTTATAAACCCCGTTTGACCCATTGAACTACCCTAAACAATATGGGGTGTTACAAAATTGATCCTACTTGCTTTAGAACATAAGAGACAAACTTCACCACATAAATAGTTGTATAATAAACTTTATCCTTAATAACGCATGGAACATTAAGTCTTTTCTGCTTATGAATTTCGCAAAAAACAATTTGAAGTATCCTTATGCTTCTTTTATAAATTGTTACTCAACTACATACGTGTAACAAATGATTGAAACTTTTTACACTTATTTATTAATCCCACCTATCCAAATTATAAACATAGACCAAGTGATATTTTGCAGACAAGATTAAGTGTAATGAGAATATTCATTTTACAAAACAGGTAAAATTTTGTTATGGGTTATAGGCTATGGTTGGTGTTGCGACAAGTAGGTATAAAAATGAACAAGACATGAGAGAAAGTAAGGGAAAAAAAAAAACTAGTTTTACAAGCGTTGAAAGCTTGCTGAGCCACCTTATTGTTGGTTTCCAAGCCAGTCATGATATTTAGATTTGAATAGTTACAGTGTATGTTGCACAGACACTGATACGCAAATACGGAAAAACATGAATACGGACATGAGGATACAGTATTTTCAAAAAATATAGGACACCGACACATGGGGATATGTGTAAATAATAAAAATATAGGGATATATTTGTAAATATTAAAAAATATTATGCTTATTTATAAATATATATATTCTAATTATTATTTTTTCATATGAAAATAAGTACTCATAATATTAAATAACAGAGTATAACAAATAATAAGCTGAAAATCGAGCTTGACACGCATGTTGAAATAGGGAATGCATATCCGAACTTTTTAAAATTACAGACATAGCCCTGAAATCGAGCTTGACACGCGTGTCGAAATAAAGAACAGGTGTTTAAACTTTTTAAAATTACAGAGACGATCCCGACACTTTTCATGTCAATGTCGATGAGTGTCGGTATCAGAAACGACACCGACACATAGACACAGTTGTTATATGAAGTGTCGGTGCATCGTAAGTTACAATTTCTTTCTAATTATTTTGTTACCGAGTTAGTGATCATTTTGGGCTAAGTTAGAGTGTTTAGGCGTAGGTAATTTAGGATGTCAAAAATTATGGTCAATTGGGTTTAGTCTATTTGGATTATAGGTTTTGAGTGTCAAAGATAGAAATTCTCTCTGGCTTTTTCCTTGTTTTCATATACCAAGCACTAATATGTCTAAATCAAAATCAAAATCTATTATAGATTACTTAAATACAAAGGTCAAAGTAATTGAAAATTATATTAAGAACATAATCACACTTATTTTAATGTTTTCAAGATTTCCTAATATTTCTTCTCAATTTTCTCATGGAAACAACTAATTACAGTGGTGACACACTGCATAATATTTATTATTTTTATGAAGAGAAATTATGCCAAATAGATTATTAGACAGTCATATCTTCTTCAGTAACATCATCCTCCATCACTTGCAATTGCTCTAAGAGACCCATATGAGCTTGAAGCAACCAGACATGAGAGAGAAACTCTCCTCCTCTTCTCAACTGTTGAGCATGATTATCCACTCTGCAGTGGGCTGCAGCATAACCAAGAATCTCCACCCACACATCGGTCAAGAATTTCCATAGGCTCTCCCTATCTTTTTCCAGGAGGGACTTTGAAAGTTTGCGAGCATGTAAGAATACTGATTTTGTTCCCTTATCTCTCTGACGATTAGCTAGATCAATTCCCCCACTTTCAACCAACATCTTAAAAGCTTCACATTGATTTCCTGCAAATTGCTTTACTTGATGGAAATATTTGATGGCTTCAGCACAAGTGTCATAAAACCGAACCATCCCAGTTCCTACCGGCAACATGTAACGGCTCTTAACCAAGAGAAAAAACATGTAATCAGATAGTTGTTTGCACTCCAATGACGATTTTATACGATTGCTCTCGTTGTCGTCATCGAAGTGATAACAGAGATCCGTGGCTATGTGCCAAATGAGAATGCTTTGGTGAAATTCAAATTTCTCTGTCCATTGAATATTTGTCCATTGAAACTCTGCACAGATGTGATGAATTGAGTCTCTTACCCTACCCCCATCTGGGAAAGTACCATCCCTGATTGCCTTTGACTTCTTTTGCAAGCAATTATAAATTATTTTCTTCAAATCCACAGAGACTGGACTAAAAGTTACTGGCAAGATGTTCTCTAATTTTTTTATTGGAAAAGGAATCCCAAAAATAACATTGTTATTTTCAGCATATAAGGATAATAAGTTACACTGACCAAGCTTGTTCGACCAGCTTTCTCTTATTGATAGTCTTAGAAGCCTTGAAACCATAGTGGCATAACTGTCGTCTTGACGCTCAATTACTGATCGTGTTCTCTCTCTCTCTCTTTGCAAATACAAAGGTGCAGCTCTTAAGCGTCTTCTTGTTCTTGTTGGAGGAAAAACTATCCCTCGAGCTGTTAGTACAAATTGAAAGGAAAAATACTCTAAATATGTAGCAGTGGCCGTTAACATAATTGTTAAAATCCAATCCACTCTTGATTCGCGAATCCTTGTCAAGCTGCTTAAAAGAAAATAATAGCATAATCCGATAGTGACAAGAAAAGTAGTAAATCGTAAGATCATACCCTTGGCGGTGTTCGCTACAGAGGACTTGGTATAGAAGACATCATAAGCGAGTTGCAGCTCAGCTTCCACTATTGCAAAAGCATCACTTGGACTAATGCTTTCAAAGTGTAATATGGATTTATTAAGATCTTCAACGCTTAAGACCACATCTACAAACAAGCTTACAAAGAGATGAAGAAAAGGTTGGAGCAAATGCTCGAAGAATGTTCCATTACTTCGATAATTAGCGTTACTGTTGCTCCTATGAGAATCAATTTGGCTGACATAAGAAACCAATGAATTGCTATGTGTCTTGATACTAGAAGAATATAGACACAAAGTCCTCTCTCCATACTTGAAAAACCCAATGATAAGCATGAGAATGCTTATATGTGAGAACCTGCTACTTCTCTCCCATGACAAAATAATTATGTAGATAACCAAACCTGTTTGAAGCACTAATCCAATTAAGTGCCTTTGCCACAATTCATTGTCTTCTAATGTGTAGGCAGTAATTGTGTCGGGACCCCCAAGATGCAACAAAAAGAATGAAGCCCAGAGTGACATCAGTTGAGGATTAATGTTGGGCTTTTGTTCGCATTGGTAATAGTAGTCTCCTAACTTACCCGCGATGACACCCAATGCAAAAATTGCCACTTTATCTGCTATTATGTAGGAAGACCAGACAAGAAATTTGGTCAGAGAGCTAGTTTGCTTTCTTCTGCGGCTCCCCAGGTGCAACAATATGATTTGTGACATAATGCTGATGATGATCATTCCACGTACCTCCCATTCGTCCCAAAAGTTTCGCAATGGATCTGGGAATACTTGACCAAGCTTCCTACCTGAAGTTTAGAATACACTTTTAAAAATATTGGTTCTATGTATTTTCTAGTACATTCGATTACTTATTATAAATAAAAATAAGAAGTTGTATCATTAATCAAATAATGATCAACATAAATTGGATCCCTTTCATAATATGTAAATATCTATCCAAGTATGGCTCAAGAGTTGTTGAAAAACTAACATATTGATCAAAAGTTAACATCATGTGCTGCATAATTTTGAGTAGGGAATTGGCGGCCCGTGATATCAAGTAAGATCAGTAATGATAATGAACAGGATAGCAGACGTAGGTAATTATGGCCTCGGAAGGAAAGAATACTACATAAGGTTTAAGTTTCGAAGAAAGGGTATTTTAATAATTTTAGCAAAGACATGACACTAAAGCAAGATTAAAGGATAGGATAGTCTTGTAGGAAATTTGCATGTGTTTATACACTAGTGTAGTTAAGATAAGGAATACACAAGTGTACTTAGTACAAGATACTTTATAAGGATGATTTAAAAGAAAATGGAGGGTCTACAGACCCATATAATCAGTTTACATTATAAACTATGAGCTATACAAGAATATGATATATGTACTGCGAGACATGCTTTTATGATATGAAGTGAGATCCATACAACCTTGACATATTGACTTTTTGTTAGTGTGGGTTTGAATGATGACTATGAAAAGGATGTATGTATGCATAAATGTTTTAATCTTTTAGGGCAGTTAGACAATACATTATGCACGAATGAAATAGTGCTTTTATATGACAAGAATGTCATACTAGACTGCAGCAACTTGACATAACAAAGATGAAGGGAATAATGATATTGCTGTGTATTATGATAATGATTACCTGTTTATGTAAAAATTATTTATTTATAGGTATAACTGAAATGAAATAGAACATGGTTATGTAAGTGAGAAGAATTTTTGTTAGGATAGTTCATGCACAGATAAGATGAATAGAGTCTTGTAATAGAATATCATGCATAAATGGGTAAGATATGTAGAGCCTATATGTTGAAAAAGTCTATGATAAAATATTGCTTGATTAATATTTACACAGTAAAAAACCAATTATTGATTAGTTGTGATATTCATCTAACTTTTTATTCATTGCATCAGTGTTTACTTGTAGACTCTTTAGATTATAATTTTTTCCTTTTAACTTTCATTTCTAGTTTTGCAAATAGTAATGCAACCCCTTTTTCCCTCAGCCAATGTACTAAATGCTGCAGCATTATACTGAAGAATTGGGTTAAGTGAAACACAATATCAACGACAGTTTAACCAAGAAATGATATGTATACACTTAGTTTGAAAGTAAAAAAAAAAAAAAAAATAGCATTTGTTTAAAAATGAACTCATCTTACAATTCAATCCATACACTATATCTAACAAATGATCACTTGTATTTACAGTTAAATTTGTGGCACAAGAATGAAATTTTGGTGACTATACTATCTAGTCACGAGAATAATTGTCGGGGTTGACCCATGACACAAGTGAACATGATGAGAAAATTGTCACGGAAAAAGTGATCTCGTGATATAAATGATTTTTTTTTTGTCATGGATTTACTTGTGGCTAATAGATTCCTATAGCCACGAGTGAAACTGTGGCAGCACTATAGCAACTGCTAAACCAACAGACATTTCAAGTTTATGAAGGTAACATTATATATATATATATATATATATTCATATCTCTTTCCTTAACTAATAAATTAAAATATCATACTAAAATTTATTTTAACTTCACATCTAGAAAAAAAAAATTAATATAACTCAATATCTTAACATGAAATATATATTATATTTTATTAACTAATATATTTTAATATAAATAAGAAAATATTATAAATTTTGTATTTTTATATTTAATAAATATAATATTTATTTATATATATAACGTCATCTGACTTGACTGCTGATTTGATCGATTGGACTGATTAAGCCATAACCTTTTGGCCTTTCTGATTCATTATCCAATTCAATTTATAAAACATTGGCCATGGGACTAATGTGGCTAGTTGAATAAGCCACATTCATCCTGTCGTGGCAAAGTCTGCTAGTTATAACTTAAATTGTGGTTAATTATCTTAAAAGTAATATAGATTTATCCCTTCAAATTTCATTTTATCTCCACAAATTTTAGGAGGGAAACTCATTCAATTCGGTGATTTAGTTTTTATATATATATATATATATGTGTGTGTGTGTGTGTGTGTGTGTAAATGGCTTAAGAGTAAGATTGGTAAAAAGAAACACACCAATTTTGGCAAGGTTCAAAATCCCATTATGGTGATTTTCTAGCCTAAACATCATTTAGGTTGGTTGGACCTAAGATATAGGATTATAAGTGGAGAAGAAATTCGGTTAAAACTCTAATGTATTGAACTAAAAATGGATGCCTTACAACAAGAATTAGGGCCCTATTTATACTAAAATTATAGAACTAAAATACAAAGAAATGAGGCTTGTTGATTATGGGCTATTTGGACAATAGGGAGGCTTGTTCTTGCTTACAAGTTGGCAATGGCAAGTTGACTTGTTGATGGTAAGTTATGGTGGGCTATTTGGATAGCATGGGAGCTTGTTGTAAGTAGAAGTAAGCCAAGTTACAGGGCACTTGGTTCTGCTTGACAACTATTTCATTCTCCCTTAGTTTGAGAAAAATTGTCCTTAAGTTGAGCTTGGTCACTATAGTAAAAGGATAAATTAACCACATTAAAGGTAATAGGAATCTCATACTCACCTGGTAACTTGATCTTGAAAATATTATCTTTGATCTTTTCTTCAACTTGAAGCAATCCATTTGCTTTGGGATAAAGTTTAGCATTAGGTTGGTTCAAAAATCTTTCTTTTCAAAGGGAATCTAAACCCAATCTCCTTCTTTGAATGTGAGCTTTTTTCTATGCTTGTCACATCAATTTTTATATCTATTAGTCTGATACTTTATCTTTTATGTAATTTGTTCATGTAGCTTTTTAATTTTATTAGCTCATTCATCAGCACTATAATATTTGGATGAGATTACTAGCACAACGTCTAATGGGTTGAGAGGATGGGTTCCATTAACAACTTCAAAGCACATTTTCTAGTAGCCTGGTTAGAGGATTTGTGATAAGCAAACCCTACTTGGACAAGCACAAGATCCCATTGTCGAAGGTTCTTTCCATTAAAGCTTTATAGTAGATTTCCTAATATTTTGTTTATGGCTTTAGTTTGACAATTGATTTGAGGATGACTTGAAAAATTAAATTGGAGATGAGTGCCCATTTTCTTCTTTAAAGTCCTCCAAAAATGCCTCATGAATTTCACATCCTTATTAAAAGTCATATGATAGTCTTTAGAATTTTGTAAAGCCTCACAATTTTTTGAAAATATAGCTCAACAATGTGTGTATCATCATTGGTCTTTTGGCAAGGTATGAAGTGAGCCTTCATTGAAAACCAATCAATAATGACCATAATTGAATCCTTTTGTCATTGAGTTTGAGGTAGGCCGAGGGAAAAATCCATACTAATACCTTCCCCTGGTAAGCTAGGAATAGGTAATGATAAATACAATCCAGTGTTTTAACTTATGGTCTTTACTAGATGGCAAGTCTAGGATTTTTGGATATGCCAGACAACGTCTCTGTCAAGCTTTAGCCAATAAAAGTTTTCTTTGATAAGAGTTATAGTCTTGTCTCTTCCAAAACAACCATCTAATCCCCTATCATGTGATTCCCAAACTATTACATCTCTTATAAAACATTAGGAAATACATAATAAGTTACCTTTGAAAAGGAAACCTTCTCGTCAATGATGCTATTAGTAGCCTTGGTCAGAAGTGGCTGCCAGATTAAGCAGAAATCAAGGTCACCTGCGTATAATTCTTTAATCATTTCAAGCCTAACTACTTTAACTTATATGGAGGAAAGTAGAGTGCGTCAACAGCTCAAGACAACAGCAGCGCGCTTCTGAGATCCTAACTTATGCTTGAGAAGAAAAGGTATGATTGAACTCACTCACTCCAAGTAATATAGTGCTGACATATCTTTTATTGTGAGTTTAAATGCTTTAGAGTTTGATGATCAAAGTATAAGATGAATTCCTTTGAGAGGAGATAGTGACTCCAATGTTCTAGAGCTTGCATAAAAGAATAGAATTCCTTATCATAAGTGGAATATTTAAGCTTTGCATCATTTAACTCTTCACTAAAGAAGGCAATTACTTGTCCTTCTTGGATTGACACCTAAAGCATCACAATCAACTCTAAAAATTAAGCTGAAGTTAAGAAGAGCTAGGATAAGAATTTCAATGAACTTTTTCTTTAATTCTTCAAAACTTTTTTTAGCTTTATCTATCCATTAAAATCTATCTTTTCTAATGCTGTCTATAATTGGAGCCACAATGGAACCAAAGTTTCTAATGAATTTCCAGTTGATCAATGCTAGCCCATGGAAACTTCTAACATCGTGAATAAAGTTAGGTGTAGGCCAGTGAAGGATGGCTTCAATCTTGCAAGATCAACTCGAATACCTTGAGAAATGATGATATATCCTGAAAAAGTTAATTGAGAAATGATGATATATCCCAAAAAAGTTATTTCTGATGTTATAAATAAGCATTTCTTGAGGTTAGCATATAGCTTCTACTCTTTAAGGACTTCAAAATTTTGATGAAGATGGTCTAAATGCTCTTGTTCATTCTTGCTATATATAAGGATATCATTGAAGTAAACCATAACAAATTTCCTAATGGATGGCTAGAATACTTGGTTTATAAGACGCATGAAAGTGCTAGGAGCATTAGATGATCTAAAAGGCATAACTGTCGATTCGAATAAACCCTCTTAGTTTTAAAATGCATTTTTCCAGTCATCTCTAGATCATATTCAAATTTGGTAATACCCATTTGTAAGGTTAATTTTTGAAAATATTGTTTCTTCATGTAATTGATCAAGCAAATCATCGAGTCATGGTATCAAAAATTGAAACTTGATAGTGAGTTTATTTACCACTCTAATATTAATGCACATTCTCCAAATTCTATCTTTCCTGGGGACTAATAATACTAGTATCACACTGGGGCTAACATTTTCACTAATGAGTCCTTTATCTAGCAATTCTCCCACTTGGCATTGAAGTTCCTCATGCTTTTGAGGGTTCATCTTATAAGAAAGTTTGTTTGGAATGATAGATCTTGAGATAAAAATCGATGGCATACTAAATATCTTTTATTGGTGGCAATCCAATAGGAATTTCTTTTCAAACAATATCCGCGAAGGTTTTGAGGAGGCACATGATTTCTTCAAGGACACTAGCCTTGTCATTTGGGTTTACCAATAGAAAAAGGCATAACTAGCTGGCATCTTTTTGCAATTCCTTGAACTATCTTTTGGTGACCAATGTGATAATATGATTTACACAATCTGATTTCTTGGTAAATTATCGAGTTGCAATGGAATCAACTTCATTTTTACTCCACCTTTATTGAAGGAGTAGGAGTTTTCGAATCCATTATAGGTGGCCTAACGATCAAATTGCCACAGCTATCCTAACAAGTGATAGGCATCCATAAGAATGACATCATAATATACTTCATCCTAATACTTCTTTACAAATGAAAATGACACAAGACAGTGCTTGGTAACCTTTACCTTATTTCCCTTTCTTAGCCATTGTAATTTATGAAGTTGAAAATGGTTTTTTTATTAGGAGTCCAAGCTTCTTAACCATGTAGTTAGATACTACATTCTCATAGCTTCCATTGTTAATAATGACATTACATACTTTTCCTTGATAAGTGCATATGGTGTGAAAAATGTTATGTCGAAGCCAATTTCCTTAATGAGATATAAAAGTGTGAAAGCTCCTTTATACCACTAAGGATTCTCTATAATTAGTTAAGATAAGCTCTTCATCAAATTAAGGTGGATCAAGTTCTCCTTCTTCTTCGTCTTTGTTGGGCACTTCATGAATCCCTCCTTTAATAATAACTCTCTTATTCGGGGCAAAAAGAAGTAATATGACCATACCCTTGCCATTGAAAACACTTTCGAGCACTTGGATTGATAGGGCAGTTGGTTCTACTTCCCATTTCATTTTTTGGCAACTTTTGTTATGGTGTTAGGCTTATTGCTGTTATGGTTCTTGGATTCTTAATTTCTAGACTACTTGTAGCTTCTCTAGATTTGAATAGGGTAGCAGCATTTTTTCTTGCATTATGTTTCTCTACCCTCATAGCCTGTCTAACAATGTCATCAATAGTAAAGTATTATTATAAGGATATGACATTTGCAATTTCAAAAGTTAATCCCCTAAGGTAGTAGGCAATATATTGTTTCTCGGGCTCATGAATGTCATACTTCATTTTGAGCTACTTGAACTCCTTTATATATTCTTCGATACTCATGCCTCTTTGTCACAAAATTTGAAATTTGATAAACATCTCCTACACCATGGTAGTTGGAAGATACTTGGGTGTAAGCCCTTTTTTTTTTTTTTTGCATTTTATCCAAGGTTTTGATTTGGCATTGACCTTTTCATTCTTGTTGGTTCTTAAGATTCTCCTACCAAATTGATGCATATTTTTTTAATTTGATCATGACAATTTTGACACATATTTCATCTTGAATATCTTTAAGGTAAAAAATATGTTCAATTGTGTGCAACCAGTCAATAATATCATCTGGTTGCAAACTTCCTTCAAATTTAGGAATATCAAGTCTGATTCCATGATCATTGGATGAATTGGCATAAGTTCTTTGATAATGATGTCTATGCCTATCAGATAAAGAGGATATGACATCATCGTTAGTTTGTAATCTTTTGAAAGGGTTACCTTCTTGTATACCAAAATCTGAATTAGAGCCACTTCTATGTTGTTGAGTTCTTCAAGCTTCATAAAGTTATGCTTGCAACTATTCACTTTGAGCTTGAAGTTCCTAAATTTTGTTATCACAACAATCACATTCTTGGTAATTTTGACATCCCAGAGCTATTTTTTTCCCTCTTTTTATTTTTTTTTCAAAATCAAACTGAAACTAGGAAAAATAGATAGCAGAATGAATTAAGAATGTCAAAATTAGGGGAAGGACTTTTCTAAAAAGAGGGTATAATATAGGGGTTTTCTTGAAATTTTGAGAAAAGGTAGGGGTCAATATATAATTAAAAGAAGAAGTTGAGTTGGTAGAAGTGGGTGGTAAGGTGATAGTGGATGACACATGATGATTACTAGTTAATTAAAGGTGCTTATATGGTGATGACAAGGCAATTTTTAGTTGATGATTATAGTTGTAGAATTTTGAAGTTTTTACTAGTTTTCAGAATGGCAGAAGGTGAGGATCAAGGTGCTCTAATACCAAATGGCTTAAGAGTAGGACTAGTAAAAAGAAAAATGGCAATGTTGACAAGGTTCAAAACTCCACTATGATGGTTTACTAGCCTAAGCACCACTTAGGTTGACTAGACCTAAAATATGAGACTATGAATGGAGAAGAAATTCTCTTAAAACTCTAATATATTGAACTATAAATTGATACAACAAGAATTAGCACTTTGTTTATATTAAATTATAGTATTAAAATACAAAAAAATGAGACTTGTTGATAGTGAGCTACAATGGGCTATTAGGGTAGCAGGAAGGCTTGTTCTTGCTTGCAAGTTGGTAGGAGGAAGATGGCTTGTTGATTGTGAGCTATAGTAGGCTATTTGGGTAATAGGAAAGCTTGTTGATGGTGAGCTATAGTAGGCTATTTGGGTAATAGGAAAGCTTGT
>JANHAO010003779.1:0-25496 GCA_026873985.1 Saraca asoca | reverse complement strand
CTAAAGAAGCAATAGAAATCATTTTTGACAAAGGGCAAGCAGTAGGGCCATGCGACAAATTAGTCAGTGACTTAAGTTTATTCTTGGGTATAATTGCAAGGAATGCAACATTCTGCCCTTTGATTTACACTAATTGAAAGGCCATACATGATGATTATAAAACATAGATATTGAATTATGTCAATGTAAGAAAAAGTATATTGGAATTATATTACTTAATGTTGTGTTATTTGTTAGATGCTTTGATTTTGATTAGTAACATTTTGTTCTTTCTATAGAAAAAATTTGTCATTCCAAAAGAAGGAAAAAAATGGGTACTTTCAGGAATACATGAAGCTTGAAGGAGACATAAATGTAAGACTAAGAAAAAATATTTTGATAAGTACAAGATTGTGAATGAGATGTTGAAAAATCACCCCAAAGATATGCCAGAATTGCATTTTAGAAAGTTGATCAAATATTGAAGCCTTGAACCAATACAAGTGAGATAAAAACATAGAAATTCATGTAGAATGTTTTATTATATATAATTCCTCTCATTAGGATGTTAAATTTTGACTTTCTATTTTGTTGAATTATAGAAACTCAGCCAAAGGAATGCCCAAAATAGAACTCAATAGAAGTGGAGGTGACAAATGGGACTAATCAATTTTACAAGAATACAACAGTGATTGGTACTATATTTAAGTATTTTAGACATAAATGGAAAACTTAGTTAAGTGCTTGGTAGAATCTCACATAAATTTTAATCAATTTTAGGCTTACTTGCATAACATTTATTGCAGCATACCAACAATTAGAATAATGCAGAGCCCACACAAGTAGAAATATTCATTAAAACTCATGAAGGTAGTAAGGGAAATGCTTTGGATTTAAAAACATAAGATAAAATTGCGAGTGATAATTTAATTTCACTAATTAAATTTATAAATTTAGTTGCTCTGTTGACTTCCTTTTTTGTTTTTATAGTCACAACTTCAAGAGTTGACTCAAAACTCCAGTGAAGCCAATACAAATGCCTTTCATACTCTATTTGGGAAGGAAAAGTTATGGAGAGTGCATTACTTTAGGAGATCTATTACACCAACGGCCTTGAAAAGATAAGAAGAAATTGAGGCTTTGAAGTGAGAGCACCATAATGAGGTAGCCTCCTTGAGAAATGAGGTTCAAAAATTGAAGGAGCTTTTAAAGGCATTATTGCAAGGGTCTAACAAATAATGGACTCAATTTAGGGGCCATTCTTGGATTATTTAAAGCCCCTTTAGATAATGCCAATAGTGTATGAAATGGTGATGTGTGATCGTCTAAATCAACACATATTCCAACCAATGAAGAGGTATTATTAGTTTTAATTCACTTATTCACATATAGAGGTATCTTATTATAGTAGATATTATAAAATTGAAGTGGTTGATTTTTTTTAATCCTTCTATTTGCAAATTATATAGGAATAATTAAATAATTATTTACTATTTACATATTTTATATATTTTACCAGGACAATATGTAGCACAATATTAGTAGTGAAGGAGCAAATCAAAATGGTGATAACATGCTGGATGTAGGTGCTACAGGTGATGATGACAATCTTCAATGATTATGATTATGATTATGACTTGAATTTGAATTTGAATTCAGCTGTTAGACTTACAATTAATGCTCTTTACATTTACCTTATTATTTTGGACTTATTTCTTCAAATTTGAGATAAATTAATTGATGTATTGACTATTAGAGTGATTGAAAATTCTTTTTTTTTATAGAATGGATGTGATGTGTTGACTGTGGATATTACAATAACCAAAAGAATTGACTTCAGAATCTATTCAGCCCTTTATGAATTAATTCCAGAATTGATTCATATATGAATATTGTTCCTGAATCGATTAGGAAATCGATTCGAACTAAATTCCAAACCTTCGGTCAAAAATTGTTTCATAAACTAAATCTTCTTGAATCGCTTCGATAATTGATTCGTATATGATTATCAACACCTCATTTATAAATTGATTAGGTAATCGATTCACTAAGCAAAAATCATTGCTTTTGTGAATCGATTCAACAATCTATTCATAGAAAATTCCTAACCTTTTTAATGAAAAATTTTCCATAAATTAATCGTCTTGAATCGATTCGTATATGAAAATTCATGCATGAATCGATTATGTAATCGATTCTCGTAGTAAAAATCGTTACCTATTGCACACCTAGGTGTTGTTCATTATGAAAAATCGTTGCCTATTCTATCCAACAATGGTTAATAAATGTTGCCTATATATGCCAAAAATCGTTACCTATTATGTACCAAAGTGTTATTTACTTATGAAAAAATCGTTGCCTATTCTCTTTGGCAATAGTTTATAAATGTTGTCTGATATTTCAAAAATCGTTGCTAAAACATAAAATGAAAATCGTTGCCTATAACTAAATAATAGGTAATGATTTTATGATCTGTTGCTAAAAATCCTAAGAAAATCGTTGCCTAAAAGAATAGGTAATGTTGGATAAGAAAACAGTCAAAAACTATTACCTATTCTTATAGGCAATTATTTTCTTACTTTAGGCAACGATTTTTAGCCATTGCCAGAGGTCAGAAATGTTATAGTGAAGCAATCAGGTTAAGCAAAAATGTTTCAAAAACTAAGCTCAATGAGCTTAAAATTAGTGAGTGAATGATTTTCCTCTTTCTCTATGTATATATATATATATATATATGTTATACAAAACATGATTTCATCCATTGATTTGACTTGAACTTTACATTATGCTTTATTTATAGAGTTCTTAGTGGTTTGTAGTTGAACACTTGATTTTAGGATAAAACTTTGGATTAAAAGATCTATAAATATTTATGTGATATATTAGATGTGGTGCACTTGCTCATGAGTTACTATTGGAACCTTACTATAATATGACAATTGAATGTTTTAAATATTGGGTCGTTTAACCCTCTAACTTTGAGTGATTAATTTGAAACCATATTGCATACTCATATAAGGAAGGACTGACATGTATTGGAAACATTAATTTTTGAAATGTGAATTATGGATGCTTGGTTATCTTTTCATCAACTTTTATTAGAAATGTATTTATTGCTTATGAAAATACCTAATAATTTACTAGTGACTTCGATTTTATCAACAAAAAAGAAAAAAAAAGAATCCTTGAGGAATTCCTTAGAAAACTTCCAAGTACACTTGTGAATATAATTGAATTGAGAAATGAAACTACTAAAGTGATAAGGGGAGAATAATTGCTGGAAGGATAAGGTAAATGGTGGTGACTAAATACTATCAGGTAAGGTTGCCTATAGGAACTCACCATTAGATCCTAACTATATATTGAGATCATGTATTTTCATCCTACACGCATATTTTAAAGTATGAAATATTTTATTATATTTTTCACACTTGATGAATGTGTTTTTAGTTAAGTGACTATTCACTTGTTCTTATATGAGACTTAAATTACTTTATTATAAAACCTAAACTTATTGAGTAATTGAATATTAGCTCACATGTTCTCCTTGATTTTACATTTAACACTTCGTTAGCTTACTTAAAGCTATCATGTTTATTATTTTTATTGTTAACTCTTTTTCTATAATGCTTTTACATAAAAATTTTGATGTGTAACAATATACTTTTCTATAGCAATCATCTCGTTTTCTTTAGGAATTTATACTACAATTGGTTATTTAATAGTGATATTATTTTTCTAGTCCTACTAGGAAAATTTTCTTACTTTGACAAGTCCAGGGAAACTAAGTAAAACATTTTAGGCATTATAACTATAAAGTAATATGTATTTTGATAATACAGTATTTTCCATGTAGGTTGTTCACTCACTAAGTTTCCATAAAACTCACCTATTTCCTGTTTAAAATGTTTTTATTTCTAGGACATTGAATTTGACAATTTCAACCCAACATCCAAAGTGGAGGCGGAAGACATGGTTTGGAAATATGTATTGGCAATTGTCACATGTGTTGAGTTATCATTTATGTGTGTGTATAGTTGTTGTAGGGTGAATATGTATTAATTGTTGTACACACATGTTTTATCAAAGTCTTATGACCATGGCAAACATCCCAAAAATAGAGAAAACTTTTCTAAAATTTTATTAAAATCTTTTATTTTAGCAAAACTAAATTTTCAAATATTTTAAATGGATTTTTAGATGTCATCTTTCTTAAAGTAATGAGAGTTACGCATTATCAAAGTGTGTGTCAAGCTTGTAAGAAGTCATCACTGAATGTTTTCCTACGCTGATCATGTCTTAAATTATGGTGTGACACATCCTCTACTACCAATTGCTACTCATTGTGAAATAGGTACCCTTATGCCTAGTTTTCCTTTCTCTAATGAGATGTCGATCACTTAGGTTATGAGCAAAAGCCTCCATCACAACTCCTTATCCTTTCCTTAAGGTCTAAATTTCTACTTCTTTCTAATTTATTTCTTGTCTTATTAACAATCCAAGTGATGGAGGAGTTAGTAAGTCCTTTTGTCTATAAGTTTTCCCATACTCAATTTATATTTCATTTTTATATGTAGAAATTCAAATCCTATGAGTCTAATTGCTGCCAGACTATGGCTTGGGAAGCTTACACGAATTGAGAAAAAAAATATCCAAATTTCATCCTTATATATAAGTATAAGCACATCCTTATAACCTTTTTTGAGATAAACTAGTTCTTAGGAAAAACTTTGATTAAAATGAATTGTTTGAATTAGATTGCAATTACTAAATGCTAGAAGCTAATAAAGGATTATTTGTTTCATGTAGAAAGTATAGAAAACCTTCAAGGATACTTGAAAGAAGGGGTTCAAAGTTGTGCTTAACTTGGGTTGAAAATTGGACACAACATTGTTACTTGTAAGGTAAGTGGATATCCTATTTTAACATGCAATGCGAATTATTTAATGTTTATATATACTTATGGACTTGTTTCCATATTTACATACTAGTGATGGGTTTTATTGAAGAATTGTTGGCTTTGAATGTTTATATTTATATTTGATTTTATGATGTTTTAAAATCAATTAGCTTATTAATATGATGAAAATTTGTTTATGAAAGACTAAGAGTTTGAATTGCATATGAATGTGAATGGAGATTTTTTTTTTATGTTTTATATAAGTATTCCATGAAAGCAATAGTAAATTGAAATTTGAGGTTTCCTTAAATGATGATTTGAAAGCAATATTTTTATATTTTGAAGTAAGTGAATAGTTTATGGTTTTCTTATATGAAAGTGTGATATGGAAGTTTCAATTAATGTTTTAAGATATATTGAGTTTATTATGGATCCGTGGAAATTTTCCTTTGAAAACCCCAAGTGGACTTGGAAACTTTTGACATGCTCATTATGGGAGGTATACAAGAGGATATTTGTGAGGAATGATGAAGGGAAGTTTGGATAAATTATTGAGACATTTATTATATGTGATATTTGTTACTTGGGTCTTGGATTTGACTTTGAACTTGAAAAAGGGATTTAACACTAACACATTTGTTTGATTGAATCAGAGATTTGATTGGTTGATAATGAGAAAATTCCACTGGATCTTGCTTATTTTCTCTCCTACTATATACATATTTTGAACATTATGAAGTTAAATGTTTAAATGTTCAAAGTATTTTGAATTTACTTATAAGATTGGCTTTTATGAAAAATGAGGATGAGTTATGAAGTGATTAATTTTATTAAATCAGCCTATGTCAATAATATTGTATTTTGGAATTTGAGATTTAGAACTAGTATTAATGTTAATAAGATTTTTTAAAAATTGAATGTATTTTCTCTAACATTTTATTGAACAAATTGATAGTACTTGAAATGTGGTGAAAAGAACTAAAGCTTTCTCTAACTTTTGATAGATGATGTTTTAGAATTATGGATTGTAATAGATTATTTACTCATTGGATTCTTTCATAACTCACCCCTTTCTGTTCCCTATTTTTCAAGCATTTGAAACCAACCCTATAAGCCCTTATAAGACTTGTGAAGATTTAAGGCCAATATCTTAAAAAGAAAATTGACAGTTGGATTAGAAGTTGTTGTCATTTGTACATAAGTGTCAATGTGTTTTAATGTATTGTTGTGTTTGTTGAACATATGGGTTCCTAGATAGGGCATGTGGCCCTCCACTGTTGTTTTGACCTATGACCTAGGGCTTGAAAAATAGAAGAGATTTTACTGACATTTTGGTAGGTCAAAAGACAATTTTGGTACTTCATGAATCATTTTAAAAATGTGTTTTCAAAGAAATTGTCTCATTTGAGCTTATTTTTGCATGACGATTGACTCTTTCATTGTCTATTAATTAGGCTTGTTGGAGATCATTTCGTGATGATTTCTTATGTTAGTCACATATTTAGAATTGGGGCGTGACATTAATAGCGTATATAAGTTTATTTATATGCAGATCATGAACAAAGCTAGTGTGATAAACCTTTCACTATGAGATCCGAAAGTTACGAGAGACAATCACTAAACACCAAATTTTTAAGAAATGTATTAGCACTGCTAAATGCCTCTATTTTGCATTTTTGTTAGTGGAAAGCAGATGACTGGCCTTGAAAAAATAGAATTACTATTTCTTCAATTCTATCTTGGGCCTAAAATTGTATGCTTTTGGGGTGCTTGGTTCCATTAGTAGATCTCCTGTGTTCTTACGGCCCCAACTGTTGGATCAGATTAGTGGCCCGCTAACCGAAACCCAATAAACTGGTGGAATATCGAGACTCCCATCACTTTCTTCCAGAATATCTGACACGTACGCTGACAGGCATGCGTGCAATTTATAAATATATGATATAGTATTAGTTTCTACGTAAATTAATCTGTTGGGAATTTTTTGTAGCAAAGTTCAAAATTAAAATAATTAAAGAAGCAGTGAATAACAAGACATAAATATTTAATGTATTTATCTTTTAACTTACTTCATGGATAAAAATGAAAAAAAAGATAAATTTTATTAAAGAAATAAGAAAGATTATAAATAATATAATAATTTTTAAACCTACATCTTATATACATATATAAAAAAAAATCTTAAAGTGTATATGTTATTTACTTTCAACGATCACTACAAAAGAGGAAGAATTAATTGTGGGATCTCAAATAATCTCCTATGAAGGATTACAAACACAAATTCTTTCCTATCTCAAATAAACTTTACGTAACATAAGTATTTATAAATTAAAATTTTTGACCAAATGATTAGTCTAATTAGATCTCAATATTAGATAATAGGATATATTTCATTTGATTAGAGTCTTTATCTAATCAAAACTCAAATTTAAATAAAATAAAAAATAAATAGATAAAAATCCTATTTTATAAAAATAGAGTTTGAAACAAAATTTCAACATAGTTTTGCGACCAAAACATTCTTGTTTAAAAAACATCACTCTTGGATAGGTTTCCTTGAAAAATTCTCATGCAATATTTAAAGTTTGAATTGATAAATCAGATTGACACCCGCGGTTGGAATCGTATAGATCTTTTTCATTTTATTTTAAAATGAATGTTTAAATTTAAGTTAAAAATATATATAATTTTATTTACAATTTTAAAGAGCACATGTTATTTCAATTACTTTATTCTTCTCTTAATATTTCATTTATTATAAATACCATTAAAATTTATCATTTAATTGAATTTTATACAATTTTTAATATGTTTCAAATAAAATAATTAATTTATAAATTAATTGATTGAAATCATTATTTAACATTTTTTTTCAATTTCAGAAATGGATTAAAATCAATTAAATTTAATTCTAAAAATTTGATTTGAAACAAACCATTAATATTACTACTAGATTAAAAAGGCTAGAGTGACTGTGAATAAAGTCAAGTGAAAATACCATGCATAGTGGCAAAACGGTCCTTTTCCTTCCAGTCAAGATCATGGTTCATCCACAAGTGTGAATAAATATTTAAAGGATAATAGATTAACAGAATTTTTTACCGGACTGATTTTATTATTAAAGAATTCTACCATTAGTTAATGTTGGTCTCAAGATAAAAAGAATACCTATTAATTAATATGAGTTTTATGAAGGTAATTGCTTAGTGTGAATTCGCCATTATTTAATGTACAGAAGGATATTAGACTCAGTTATGTATGAAACGGAGTTTCGGAGGTTATTCATTGGAGAATTGTTGTCGATTTATGTTTTCGATGTGAAACGCAATGTAAAACTGATTCCAAAAATTGCATTGGAAGACTCGGTCGTCCTCCTCCCTACCCAGAAGAACAAGAAGAAGAATAAGAAATAAAGGTGGTGAGAAGAAGAATTGATCTACGTGGGAACTGGTAGACCCAGTCATTCCTTCCCCAACCCAGAAAAGAACAAGAACAAAATTATCAAAGGTAGTTAGAATAAAGTTTGTGGGATCTCTCCTTTTTTCGAACGTGGAAACTTTGAAAGAATAGAAAGCAATCACGAAACATTTGATTTTGAAGACAATGAAAAACAAAGACACCATATAGCTTCCTTCAATTGTGTTCTAAATCACCAGATTGTGCACTAATAAAGATCACACACTTTTAACATCATCAAATAGCTGAAAAACAATAACACAAAATTGAAAGATTTATAAAATTGTAGTTAATATTGCATAATTTTCAAGATGTGACATAGAACTTCAAATTTTGCTGCATCTCCGGTTAAATTTTATTCAAATCAGAGAAGAAATCCGCACCCCATAGATCAAATTGTCTGTTGATATAAAAACTTTATTTTCTTCCGATATTAGGACATAAAACCTGTCTCGTCTTTTAATCCCACAAAATGGCCCAAGCATTGATGATGTTAATTCAAAAAATTTGGAGCCTTGCACTTTATAAGTACAATCTATTCAGTATTTCAAACCCTTTTTTTGACAAGAAAATTAGAAGAATGATAAATTACTTCATTTTAAGATCAAAACATTGATGGAGGAAGAGATCAACATACCCTGACCTCCTACTCTTCACACACAATTAGTTGTATTTTTTATACTTTGCGCAAAAATTTGTGAAAAATATAATTTTAATCTTATTGGCCTCCACAATTTTTTAAACATTGATAGAGTGTATTGATTATTTTATTATTTATTTGTACTGAAATATAATTTATGAAGATTTGTTAATTGATTTGAAATTATTTTTTTTAGTCATAAAATCCATATAATGCGAGTTCTTTTTTTAATTGAGTTATTTGTGAGGAGGTAGAATGTTATGCTATTAATGTTTATACACTTTGTCTATTTTAAATTTAGGATGAGATTATTTCCATAATTGCCTTGACACATAAATATAAAAGTTTTATATGAATAGTTAAATAAGTTAATAATTAAAATTCATAAATAATTGATTTATTTTTTTAACAACAATTGAATGGAAGGAATTAATTATAATATTGGGAGAAGATAAAGAGTGATATTGTTCAAATTAAAAATAAGGAGAAAAAATTATAACTTTTAGTAAAATGAAAACTAGACATGTATTTAAACCTTTTTTTAATTATTTTTTATTTTTAAGTTTGGTTAGGAGAATTCTAATTTGTGACACTTTAATAATATTATGATAATAATAATAAATAAAATAAGTTAGAAGTGCATTTATGTAATTATGTGTTAAAAGTATATAAATTATAGTTTAATATTTTTTTATCAGAAATAATGTAAATAATGTATTATATAAAGTATTTAATTTTTTTTATGATTAAAAGGTAATTTTTTACTTTTTTTTTCCTTTTATTCGTTTGTCCTGGTGCATAGCCACTCCCTTTCTCTCCCCGAATCGCTTGCTTCTCCTTCTTCTTCTTTTCACCTTCTTCCCTCCAGCAACCGGGACTACTTCTCCAGCCACCGCTTTTGCTCCTTCGGCTACTGCTACTTTTTTTTTCCTCCCTGACTTGTTTTAGTTTCTCTCTGACATGGCCCAATCTTCCGTTTAGCCCCTGCATATTCGGCTATAGCTATCTGCACCATCTTCGTTCCCGTTTACTACAATTTTGCTCTGATTAGTTCGTGCTTTGCTCCAACTAACACTCGGCTTGCTTTGATTGGTTCCTAATGCTCCTGCCCTGCTCAGCTTGCTGCAGCTCAACCGCCAATTAGCCTCTTCTGCTACCCAAGCTAGAAAGCTACTCTATCCGCCAGCGTTCAGTTGCTCTTGGTTGAGTTGCTTGCTAGCCAGTGCTGCTGGGAGAAGTTGTCATCCTTTCTGCTGCATGGCTGATTAACCTCCCCTGGTTTGGTGTTGTCTTGTCGCTGCCCAGCTCACCGGTAGCATGTTTGCCATCCGGCCACCGTCACTCGTCGGTGATTGTCTTTCCTTCAATAACCAAATACGAGCCCTCTTTCCACTTTTTCCTTGTTGGTACCAAGTTTATGAGCATGCTGTGCTATCTCTTCTTTAAATTTTTATCCTTGGTTTTAAATGAAATTTAAGTGGTTTAAATAGTATTCTCATGGTATGGGAAGGTTTTTGTATATATTTCTTTGATGGTCAATGGTTATTAGGGTCGGTGATTTTGGTTGGATGAGACCACTTTAGAAAAACATTGTTATTCAAAACCTAAATTAAAATATTCTTGCTATCTTTTTATGTGGATAGATAATTTACTCCCTTTTACTTGGTTATTGCTCGAAAAATTTTATTTCCTCTTTAAAATTTGGAACACATAATACATTATGTTTTTCTAGGAACTTTAATTTTAATAGCTCCTTGCATCAGAAAGTAAAATATATATGTAGTATGAGTTTGATTATCTTTCTTTACACTTTAGAATCTAATTTTGCTATCTTGATATTTCAAGTTACATTTACCCCTATTAGAAGTGAATTTGTTTTGAAGTATTTTGTAGAGTATCATGAATTGGGAACATTGTTCCATATGAATTATGTATGAAGATTGTGAATTATTAAGAATGAAATCTTAAAGTTTGACAAAATGCTCTTAGATATGATAATTAATTGTCTAGTATGAAAAATATGTATTGTAAAGAAACTGATCTTTACTGTCTATGAATGGACTTTACTTTATGAAGAATCTTGGTATTGAGCTTTCTTAAAAGATATTGGAAATCTGGATCATTTGGAAATTCCTTTAAAAAACCCTCAAGTGCACTTGTAAATAGAATTAAGCCTATTGAAGGAATAAGGAGAGAATATTTATTAGAAGAATAAGGTGAAGGATTACGATTGATTCCTATTAGGTAAGGTTGCCTTAGGAATCAACCATTGGATTCCAATTATATATACAAATTTTAAATTTTCCTATCATTCGACTATTTAAGATAGAAGAACTATTTTAGTAATTTCTTTATTTTATAGTATGATGAGTATTCTTTAAATGTTGTACTTTGTGTCTTATTTTAACTTGATGATTAGTATATTATTGTACTTGATTTCCTCAATGAGCTGAAACTTTCATATTGTAAGATGTTTATAGGCTGATTTCTATACACACACACACACACACACACATATATATATATATATATGTGTTATACTACCCTACATTTGAACATGATTTGTAATTAATCATTAGTTTCTTGGAAGGTCATTCACTCATTGGGTTTCTAAGAAACTCACTCCATTTTCTTTTATGTTTTCAGAGCCTGAGGCCACTTCCGCTACTCATTCCCATCCATTTGGACTTGAGTCTGCTCCTTGAATGGGTAGACGTCTTTTACGGAGCATGAATACATATTGATGGTAGTATTTTGGCAGTGGATTAGGTTGAGTCATCCATGTATATATGTGATTGTTGCCCAGTAAATTGTGTACATTGTGGCACCTTAGCTTGTGTTGTATTTTGTCTAATTGTACAGGTTGTGAGTAGGGCATATAGCATGTTAAAAATTATTAATCTAGAGAAAATCTAGTGAAATCTGCAAATATCTACCAAGTTGATACAAGTTGGTAGACAACTAGGTTAGCTAGCTATTGGCTTGCATTTAATCATGGACTATTTAGAAGAGTCAACAAAGGGTGAGTAAAATATTTTATGTAAAAAAAAAAATCAAAAGCATGTCAGTAGACTACAGCTATAAAAGGCCTTGTATACAAAGCAAGAATGAATTGAAGAGCCATTTCTTCTTTCTCCATCACATCTCCACTCAAGCCACCAATCACCAATAATTCATCACAACCAATATCCAAAATCTCCAATGCACACAGCCACTCTTTTTAAACCACACATTTTCATTCCTTTTTTAACATCACATTCAATTAATTTAGTAATTTCTTATCACATTCACCACCACATAAATACACACTTTCATAATAAACAACACACAAGCACATCGGCTACCAAAATAAATAAAGGTATTAGAGCTTATTTGATCCACCCACCACACTTTCAATCCAAAATCATCTTTATAGCCTCAACTTTTTCTACTCCAACTATTAATTATACCCAAACCTCTATTACAATATTTAAAGGAGAAGTCTATGATTTTGGAGCATTCAAATGAGAAATCTCACAAGATTTATGGGAGTTAGTAGAAGAAGGATATCAAGAACCAGTAGATCAAGAGGAGCTATCATAATGGTTGGCTACAAAACAAAAAGAGTACAAGCAAAACAAGCAAAAGGATGCAAAGGCTTTATACTACCTTTAACAAAGAGTCGACCCAACTATATTCCCAAACATCTTGTTGGCAAAGACATTGAAGGAGGCATGGAAGATATATTCAAGGACTCTGACAAGGTAATTTCTATTAAACTTCAATCTTTATGGAGAAATTTTGATACTCTGACAATGAGGGAAAGGGAATCCATTGAAATATTCTTCTCTCATATCTTCAATATCATAAATCAAATTAGAAGTTATAGGGATCTAATAGAAGAAAAGAAAATTATACAAAAATCTTAAGAACCTTTCCTTCTGGATTTAATTATATGGTGGTTGCAATAGAAACATCAAAGGATTCATCAAAGCTTACTCTAATGTAATTAATGGAATCTTTAGTATCATATGAGGAAACAATGCAAAAATTGGATGAAACACTAGAGCAAGTGTTCCAATCAAAACTGAATATCTCTAATAGTAATAGAGATAATAAAAATAGCCATGACTCAAATCCTTAAAATAGAGGATTATTTGCTAACTGTGGTAAAGGGAAAGGAAATTATAAAAATCAAGAGAGCAATTCAGAAAAATCAAGTTCCTATTACATTTTATGTAAAAGAAATAATCATGATACAAAAGATTGCTAATTCAAATGCAAAGATGCAAAAAGCATAACCATTTTGAAAAAGATTATTAGTACCAGCAAAAACAAGAAGCTCATTTTACTGAAAAGATGAATTCCTTGATTAATTATTTTATTCTACTTATTCTATTCATCATGAATCAAAGGATGTGTGGTATTTAAATAGTGGTTGTTCAAACCACATGATGAGCAACAAAAGTTGATTTGTGTTCTTTAGATGAAAATATAAAATCCCAAGTCATATTTGGTGATGGAAAAATTGAAAGTGCTGAAGAAAAAGGGATCATTGTCGTAAAAACTAAAGATGGCAATGCAAAATTTATTCATGATGTATTTTATATTCTAGGCCTTACACAAAATTTATTAATTGTGGGGCAATTAGTTCAAAGAGGCTATAAACTTAATTTGATGATGATAGATGCCTCATAATTGATAAAAGAAGAGGCAACTTATAACTATTGTGAGAATGGCCCCTAATAAAGTATTTCCTTTGATAATGCCACTTGGGCAAAAATGTGCCTTAAAATGTGAAAATGTGGATCAATCCATACTGTGACATTTGAGATATGGCCATCTAAACTATCATAGCCTAAAATTATTGAAATAAAAAGAAATTTTGCTTAGGCTACCATTTATCTCTTATGAAAAGAAAATTTATGAAGGATGTATTGATGACAAAATGCATATATTGTCATTTCCAAAAGCATCTTGGAAAGCTATTTGAATTGGTGCATGCTGATATTTGGGGTCCTTAAAAAACCTTTACCCCTGGTGGCAAAAGATATTTTCTATTATTTATTAATAATTTTACCTATATGATGTAGGCTTATTATATTAAGCAAAAATCATATGCTTTTCAATATTTTACTCAATTTAAAGCCCTTGATGAAAAATAATGCGAGCATTCTCTCAAAATTTTAAGAATTGATTGTGGGGAAGAATTTACTGATAAAAGATTTGCTAATTTTTGTAAAAAGCATGGTATTAAAAGAAAGCTTGTTGTTCGACACACACCACAACAAAATGGTATCACCGAAAGAAAAACTAGAATAGTTGCTGGGATGGCACATACCATGCTTCATAGCAAGAATTTGCCAAAATATTTGTGGGTTGATGCTATCAACTTAGCCATCTACATTCTTAATAGATCCTTCACAAAAGCTATGAAAAATATGACTTTGTATGAGGCTTGGTTCAATAGAAAGCCAAAAGTTAATCATTTCAAAATTTTTGGCCACATTGGTTATGCCTACTTTGCAAAAGAAAATTGAGAAAAATTAAATGAGAAAGGAGAAAAATGCATCTTCATTGGATATAGCAATGAATCAAGGGGCTATCAACTCTATAATGTTGAATTAAAGTAATTGATCATTTCAAGGGATGTCATCTTTGATGAAAGAATAGCATGACGATGGAATGATGAAGCAACTAAAGCCACCAAATTCCTGAAAGAAGCTGAAGAAATAAGAATTGATCCAAGGCCCAAGCATACAATCTTCAAGTTCAAGCTAGAGTTTGAGATACAAAGACTCATCCTTAGATTCATCTCCTCCAAGAAAAATATGATCATTACAAGATCTTTATCAAACTTGTGATATCACATTATTTTCTTATGAGCCATAAAAATGTGAAGAGCAATAAACGAAGAAGTATGGAGACAAGCCATGGATGAGGAGATCAAGATGATAGAGAAGAATCATACATGGGAGCTCATGGAGAAGCCAAGAGACAAAGAAATCATAGGCTTAAAATAGGTCTACAAAATTAAGTACAATGAAGATGGCACAATTTAAAAGTATAAGGCATGACTCGTGGTAAAAGGATACTCTCAACAACCAAGCATTAACTTTAATGAAACCTTTGCTCCTATGGTGTGCATAGAGACAATCAAAATGGTTCTAGCACTAGCTATGTAACTAAAACTAGAAGTTTACCAGTGCACGTGAAATCAGCCTTTTAGAGAAATTGAAGAAGTCTATGTGGAGCAACCATAAGGGTACAAGGTTCAAGGCAAGGAAGATAAAGCGTATCACTTGAAAAAAGCTCTTTATGGACTCGAGTAAGCCCTTCATGCATGGAATAGCAAAATTGACAAATATTTAATTAATCATGGATTCTCAAAGCCCCAAGTGAGCTATCCTTGTACGTGAAGATGTATGTGATCATTTTTTTAATATATGCTTGTATGTGGATGACTTAATCTATACTAGTACTAATGCAAGGATGATCAAAGACTTCAAGAAGACCATGATAAAGGAATACAAGATGACTAATCTTGGTTTCATGAAATACTTTCTTGGAATGCAAGTCAAACAAAGGCATAAATAAATATTCATCTCCTAAGAAAAGTATGCGGATAAGCTGTTAAAGAAATTCCACATGAAAGATTGCAAGGCATGGGCAACCTTGATGGCGTTGAATGAGAAGTTCACAAGACAGGATGGAAAAAAAAGTTTGATGAGACAATTTATTGAAGCCTAGTTAGATCATTGATTTATCTTACAAACACAAGCCTAGATATAATGCATATAGTCAGTATTGTTTCCAGATACATGAGTGAGCACAATAAGGCACATTTCATTGCTTCAAAAAGAATTTTAAGATATGTCAAGGGTACGAAGATGTTTGGCATCTTGTATGAATCAAAAGATAATTCAAATTTAATTAGCTACATCAACAGTGATTGGGCTAGCAATGTCAATGATCACAAGAGCACAAGTGGATGTAAGTTTCTTCTAGGATCCAAAGTAATCTCAAGGGAATCAAGAAAGCATAAGATAGTAGCAATTTCATCAGTTGAAGCAAAATACATGGCAAGAATAAGTGCAATAGCAGAAGCAATTTGGCTCAGAAAATTTTTACAGGATTTACAACGAAGCATCAGGTCACCAACAAAAATTTATTATGACAACATGTCTGCAATGGCCATGACAAAGAATCTAATATTCCATAGTCACATAAAGCACATTAAGATTTGGCTTCATTTCATTCAAGAGCTCCTGGAGAATGGAGACATCAAACTTTAATTTTGGAAGATTGGAGAACAACTTATAGATATTTTCACAAAGTTAGTTTTGATCAAGAAATTTAACAAATTTAGAGAAATGCTTGAAGTTTATGATTTTTCTAGATTAAAAGAAAGTGTTAAAAATTATTAATCTAGAAAAATCTAGTGAAATCTATAAATATTTACCAAGTTGATGCAAGTTGGCAACAACTAGGTTAGCTAGTTATTAGCTTGCACTTAATCATGGATTATCTAGAAGAGTGAAGGAAAGGTGAATAAAATATTTTATGTAAATAAAAATAAAAAATGTTAGTAGACTACAGCTATAATGGCCTTGTATATAAAGCAAGAATGAATTGAAGAGCCATTTCTTCTCTTTTTATCGCGTCTTCGCTTAAGCCACCAATCACCAATAATACATCACAACCAATATCCAAAAGCTCCAACACACACAACAACTCCTTTTAAATCTATTCCTTTCTTAATATCACATTCAATTAGTTCAATAATTTCTTATTACATTCACCATCACATAAATAAACACTTTCATCATAAACAAAGCACAAGCACATTAACTATCAAAACCAATATAGTCCTCAGCTGTTATATTAGCTTAGTGCCCAGGCTTTGGAAAACAGGGGAAACTTTATCAGATTTTTGTCAAAAAAATATAAGAAAGCATTAGATAAATGTGTCAATATTATTTAAATTTACCATCTTTTCTTGCATAGTCTCTAATGGTCTAATCACTCTCCACACAAGAGATTTGTAGTACTAGGGATGTTGTTGTATGGTTTAAGCCTATAGGGAATTACCTATAAGTGACTTTTTATATCGATCACAAGCCAAAATTTAGGGCATGACAAAAATTAAAGATGAAATAGCAGTTTGCAAAAGGTGCTTCATGAGACAAATGCATGCAGACTAAGGCCACGTCACATAAAACTGATGGTTGACATTTTCCATAATAGTGAAAAGGATACAATACTAGGGTTTCTATTTTTATTCGATTTTGGAGATCTTTTTAGGAGACCTTAAGTTCACAACTTTACTTTCGTGCAGCCTTTCACCCTTAGACATATGGACAATTTGAGAGAACAATTCAAGTTTTAGAAAACGTGCTTCAAGTTGTATCTTGGAATTTGAAAGTAGTTCGGAGCAATATCTGCCTTTAATTGAATTTGCCTAAAACAATAATTACTATTCTTCAATTCAAGTGATTCCTTTTAAAGCATTGTATGGGAGGAAATATAGATATCCTATTGGTTGATTTAAGATAGGTGAGACAAAGTTGTTAAGCTCAGATTTGGTCTAAGATGCTAATGAGAAAGTCAAGGTTATTGAGAAAAATTAATCATTGCTTAGAGCCATAAAAGTCATATATAGACAAAAGACGAAGGGATTTAGAGTTCTAAGTGGGTGACTAGGTATTCTTGAAAATGATTCCTATGAAAGGAGTGATGAGATTTGGCAAGAAGGGTAAACTAAGTTCCTAGTACATAGGTCTATTTCCCATAATGAAGAGAATAAGCACCGTGGCTTATAAATTAAATCTACCTCATGAGTTAGAAAGCATTCATCCTATCTTTCTGTGGCCATGTTAAAAAAGTATGTTCCGGATCAGTCTCACATCCTTCCACAAATCCCATTTGAACTGGATAGACATCTAAGCTATGAGAAGTGTCTTGTAACTAATATTGATTGACAAATCATAAAACTTCATTCCAAGGAATATCCTTCAGTGAAAGTCCTGTGAAAAAAATCATAGGAAATAAGAGATGAATTAGGAACTCGAACTGGTCATGAAAGGCAAATATCCTTACCTCTTCAGATAGCTTATCACTATGAACCTTTTTATTCTAATGTTGTTAGAACTATACCTTTACTAGTTGGTAAAAATATTTGTACCATCTTCATTGCAATCATGCTTATAAAATTCAAGGATGAATTCTTTTGAAAGTGGGAGTATTTGTGACACTTGTTATATCATGATGATTGACAATAGCCAATTTAAAAAATAATAACTTAAATTAGTAAGCATGTTTGATAAAAAAAAAATATGTTATTTGTAATAATCTTTAAGTAAACATAAATTATTTCCTAACCTATATGTAATATTACAAATGAGGTGTATAAGTTAGAGTGTTTTAGAAAAAAAATTTCCATGTGAGAACAAAACAAAATATTTTCTATGTGTATAAAAGTTTACACCACACCTTTATTTTTTCTTTCTTACTTTTTCCTATTTCTTTTTCCTCTTTCATTTTCTTCTACTACGTGACTAGACTACAGACCAGCCACTCTACTTCCTCTTTTCTCTTAGCCAATTAGCCCTCCTCTCTAATCACTACTTCTTTTTCTTTGATCACCATTTCTTCCTCTCTAGTTTGCTCTTATCTTTTCTTTGGTTGCTACTCTGCTTTTTGCCCTTCATTCTCTACTTCTCGAATTGCTTCTTTTCTCATAGGTGGAGTTACTTGGACTAACCTTGCTGAGTTAGATGTTGCCATATCGAAGAAAGGGAAGCTGCCCTGTTTGGCTAATCTTCACCATCAGCTCTCATCCTCCCTTTTTCCAATAATGGATGTTGGAATAGCCATCGTCATTTGACTTTTTTTCAACAACCATAGAGTAAGCCCTCCTTTTGCTCCTTCCTGTTGGTACTAGATTTATAAGCTTATTATGGTTTTCCTCACTTAAATTTTTTCTTGGTTTTAAAATGAAAATTTAAAGGTTAAAAGAAGTTTCCTCTTTAATTAGGAACTAATTTTAAGAGATTTTTGATAATTAATGGTTGATAGGTTTGATGAATTTGATGGATGGGGTTATTTTGGAAAAATTGAGATTTAAGATATAAATTGAGGTTACATCGCTATACTTGAAGGTGAATGGATAATTTACTCCATTTTATGCATTTTATTGTTCAAAAGTTCAATTTTAAACTTGTTGAATTTGATTTTTGCATTATTAAAATTTTGAAATGATCAAAGACCTATTATGGTTGGCAGTATAAGTATTACTCTTTAAATTTAGTAAGAGGCCTCATTGTATCATTTTTTATGAGAATAGTATTATTGCAAGTTTTAGGAAAATTGTTTCTATGTTTTGATGATGAAGGTCTTAAAGTGTTGAGCAATGATTGAAATGTTAAATGTTAAGTTTCTATATTGAATTGGATTTTTCATGTATTATTTATATCTAAAAGAGAGATTTTATGATGTAACAATTGATATGTATATTTAATAGAAGTTGAAAACTTGTTTTATATGTTGGATATGTGAAGCAATAGAAACTGATATGTTTCTCTTTTATCAATGAGTGCTATTTATTAACTTAGTAAAATTATTGGATTTTAATGTAAAATTATTAATGGGATCCTTGGAGAATTCCTTTAGAAAATCCCCAAAGTTTAGTTATAAATAGAATTGAAATTGATGGAAGGATAAGCAAAAAACATCTGTGGGAGCAATACAGTGAATGATGATGATTGACTTCTATTAGGCAAGATTACTGTTAGGAATTAGCCATTGGATTCCAACCATATATGGAAATCTTAAATTTTCATGATATTCGACTAAATGTGAAATTACAAAGATTTTAGACTTTTCCTTTTATCTTTTATTATGTTGAGTAGTTTCCAAATTACATGCTTTACTTTTGCTTCTTATTTGACATATCTATTAAATTTGACTTCCTTAAGGTATTTAGAGTATTATTGTATTTGTTGAGTTATGAATCTTGGACTTTAATGATTCACAACTAAAAATGTAAATTTGTAAGATGTTTCATAAACTATTATATATATATGTGTGTGTGTGTATGTGTGTGTGTGCATGTGTGTGTTTACATTGGATTGCATTTGAATATGAAATGTAACTAACCATTTGATTTCCTGGAGAATTATTCATTAACTAGGTTTTTAAGAAACTCACTCTATTTTTTTTAACATTTTCAAAGTCTAAGGCCACTTTTTCTACTCTTCTTTACCCATCTAGACCTGAGTCTGCTCTTTGAATGGATAGGCTTCTTTTTGCAAAGCACAAATACATATTGTTGATGATGTTTTGGCTTAGTGTAATGCATTAACAAATAAATTGAGCTAGTAACAAGTTTATAAAAATTGCGTGTTAGCACTATATAATCAATTGTTTAGGATGCATTTTTATCACTAGAAGAACTTTGAAGTCTGGAGGATTAGAGCGCATATTTTAAATTTTTTGTTAAGGCTAAAGCATAATTTTCCCCTTTTCTGGTGGACTATAGTGAGAATTTAAGTGTTGGTGGTGGGCTAAAGTGCAATTTTCCTCTTTTTATCTTCCTTTATATTTTTCTTTTGCCCCTCCTTTTTCCTTATTTCCGGTGCCAAACTCTCTCTCTCTCTCTCTCTCTCTCTCTCTCTCCCTCCCCAAAATCAACTTTTGCTTTTTCCCTCAAGTTAGAGCTTCTCCCATCTCATCAGTAGCTCCTTTTCCTTCTCCTTCTTCTTTTTCTTTTCTTATTTCCTCAGCTTCGCTCCTTCATTCATTGCTAGTTACTTCATCTTCTTCCTGAAAAGTTTCTCAACTCGAAGACAGTAGCAGCTCCCAGTGTCCTATTTAGCTATTCCTTCTTTAGCAGCTTTTCAATTAGCTACTGCAAGTCTAATTGGTTCATCAACACTGGCATAATTGGGTTAAGGCATTGAGCTTGACTATTTTGCCTGTAACTGCCCTATTCGGCTTCGTCTGATTCCCTTTATTTCCGATAACTTTCCCGGCTACTGTGGGTTACCTTGTTTCTCACCATGCTTTTATTCCAGTTGCTGTCACTCCAAGTGGGAAAGTTGTTCTATCCTAGCTTATCCTTTTGATCTGTTTCCTCTGGCCATTGGTGTTTCCAACTAGTCTACTTGTCGGCACTACTGTGGTGAGTGGCTAACCAATTTTGTGATCTTATTGTCTGGCTAGAAGTAGCTAGTGATTCGTCGGAGGTGTTGCATCAACTGTTCAAATGCTTTTTCTCCTTAATCAGAGTACTACTATGTAGTGGTTGGAGCTGGACATTCCTACTAGTTGGTTAACATCGATAATCCTCCCTAGTCGGAGATCTGCAAACTGAGCTCTTCTTTTCCTTTATTCAAATGGAACCCCAACCTTATGTCAAACTAGTGAGTATACTTATGCCCTTTTCCAATTTGATTTTCTTGTGTTAATTTTGTTCCAGGATTAGATTCATGAAATTAAATAGATCTTGTAATAATTCTAAAAATTTATTTTGTAAGTTGGTTAATGATGTGATTATTAGGGTTCTGGTGAGCCAATTGATTAAGTTAATTCGGGAAGTTGTGGTTCAAAAATTTCAACTCAAAGTTATCTTGTTATCTTTATGACATGAGTAGATAGTCCTACTCTTTTGTGAATCCATTTTGCAAAACAAAATATTTTTGTTATTTGGAACATTACCATTTCTGTGTAAGTAGAATATTAATGTTAGCTTAACTCAAAATTTTTACCATATGCTATATAGATGTGAAAATGATTTACTATAGCATACTTATGCATTTTATATTAATTTTTGTTTATAGAATTTTTTATCACATCTTGCCATGATATTAGATTTCTGATTTTTTGAATTTATATGCTACTTAAAATGAATGACAATGTCATCTGAACATTAATTTCATGTAGTGAATGGAACTGCTTCTTATTTCTAGATACATTTGGTACTATAATACATTTTAATTGATTACTAGTTTTTGAAATCCTGAATCCATTAGAAATTTCTTAGAAAACCCCCAACTATACTTGTGATTAGAATTATATCTGTTGGAGGAATAAGGGGGAATATCTTATAGGAGCATAAGATGTATGATGATATCTGATATCTGTTAGGTATGATTACCTTTAGGAATTATTCTTTGGATTCCAGTGGCATTTAGAAATCTGAAACTTTTCTGATACTGGACTATTTGAAAATTTGAAAGACCTCAATGATTTTCTTGGGCTCATATTATGTTGAAGATATTTTATAATGTTATACTCTATCTCAAATTTTGATTTGATGATTATTATATCTATTGATTTGCTTTCTGGATAAACTAAAGTTTCTGAATTATTAGATTGTTTTTAAATTGTTAACTATATCCTTGTAAAGTTATGTTTCACTACTTAAATTCTGAATATGATTTACAAGCTAAATTTTGGATTTTTTTCTAAGGGATTATTTGCTCGTTGTGTTTCTGTGAAACTCACCCCATTTTATTTCTTGTTTTTCAAAGCTTGAGGTTTCTCCCACTATTCATCCTCTTCCACCTAGCCTAGAGTTTGCTCCTTGAGTGAGTAGATTCTTGCTTGCGGAGATTATGGTATATTGATGGTGTGATTTTTGTAATTGGTATAGTTGAGATGTGTATGTGTCTAGTCTAGTTGTTGCCCAATGGGTTGTACATACTATATTGTCTAGGCTGTTGTAGTCTTGATTTTTGCTATACAAGTTGTGTGTATGGTGTGTAGGCTTCTCCTGTTATATCGGCCTGGTGCCCTAGGGTCTAAAAATAAAGGAAACTCTACCGGATTTCCCTTAGAAATCTAATGAATTATTTGATAAATGCATTTGTTTATAATTATTTCATGTTAGAGTTATGCCATATCTGGAAGGTTACTGCATTGTTAGGCTTATAGGGGATTTCTTATTGGTGACCCTCTATGCCAGTCATGTGCCTTAGATCGGGGCGTGATAATTAGGTCAAGTTGTTCCATGTATATATGTGATTTGTCACCCAGTAAATTGTGTACATTATGGTATCTGGCTTATGTTACATTATGTTGATTGCACAGGTCTTCAGTAGGGCGTGTAGCTCTAAGCTGTTGTATTGGCCTAGTGCCCAAAGTCTGGAAAACAAAGGAGACTCTGCCAAATTTTTGGTAGAAATATGATAAAACATTTTAATAAATGTGTCAATATTGTTTTTAATTTACTATCTTGTCTTGCATAGTTTCCAATTATCTAATCACTCTCTACATAGGCGATGTGTAGCATTAAGAGTTTTACTACATGTGTTAGGCTTGTGGGGCTCTCCCTTAGGTGATCTTCTACGCCAGCCACGTGTTGAGAATCGGGGTATGACAACTAAACATAGTAGTAAACCAATGAAGATCAACAAATCTAGATATAACCTAAATCAAAACATGAATTTGGTAGAATTGGACTCTGATACCACTTGTTTGGAAATTTCGACAATGCAAAAGCATATTATGATAATTCAAGACAAAAAGAGTAAGAAATAATGAGACACATATATTTAACATGGTTTAGTTTTTAACCTACTTCACAAGAAAATATGAAAAAGTAAATTCCACTAAATAAATAAGAGAGAGTACAAACAGTATAATAATTCCCAAAACTAAATCCTAAATATATCCAAAAATACCTTAGGATATATATACTCTTGACTCTCAACAATTAACACAAAAGAGTATGAACTAATTGTGCGATATCAAGTAACCCCTACAAAGGATCATAAAAACAAATTCGTTCTCTTGCCGAATAAACTTTGCATAATACAAGTATTTGTAAACCAAAATCCTTTATGAAACAATAAATCTAATTGAATATCAGTATTAATTAATAGAATATATCTAATTTGATTAGTCTTTATCTAATCAAAACTTAAATTTGAATAAGATAAAAATGTAAATAGATAATTATCCTATTCTATAAAAATAAAATTTGAGTCAAAATTTTAGATAAAAACATTCTTATGTAATTAACATCGCTTCTTGAGTAGGTTTCCGTGGAAAATCCTCGTGTTATATTTGAGGTTTGAACTGATAAATCAGACTAACACCGGCAGTTGGGGACACACAGTTCCTTTTCATTTCATTTTAAAATGAATGTTTAAATTTAAGATAAAAATATATATAATTTTATTTTATTATAATTTCTATTTTGACAAAAGAGCACGTATTATTTCAATTACTTTATTCTTCTCTTAATATTTTATATACTATAAATAACATCAAAACTTATCATTTGATTGAATTTTATGCAATTTTCAGTATGTTTGAAACAAAATAATTAATTTATAAATCAATTGAAATCATTATTTTAACATTTTTTTCAAACTTAGAAATGAATTAAAATCAATTAAATTTAATTCTAAAAAATTTGATTTAAAACAAACCATTAGCATCACTTCTAAATTAAAAAGGTCAGAGTGACAGCGAATAAACTCTAAGAAAAATACCATGCATGGTGGTAAAATGATCCATTTTCTTAAGGTCAAAATCATGATTCATCCACAAGTGTGAATCGAGATTTTTATTGCTATAAATATTTAAAGGATAATAGATTAACAGAATTTTTTTACCGGATTGATTATATTATTAAAGGATTCTACCATTACTTAATATGAGTTCTATGAAGGTAACTGCTTAGAGTGAATTCGCCATTATTTCATGTACAAAAGGATATTAGACTTGGTTATGTATGAAACGGAGTTTCGGAGGCTATCCATTGTCGAATTGTTGTCGATTTATGTTTTCCATATATGTGAAACGCAATGTAAAACTGATTCCAAAAATTGCATTGGAAGACTCAGTCGACCTCCTCCCCACCCAGGAAAAAAAGAAGCCATAAAGGTGGTGAGAAGAGGAACTGATCTGCGTGGGACCTGGTAGAGCCAGTCAAGCCTTCCCCATCCCAGAGCAGAAGATGAACAAATTACTAAAGGTAGTTAGAATAAAGTTAGTGGGATCTCTTCTCTTCTTGAACGCGGAAACTCTGACAGAATAGAAAGCAACCACAAAACATTTGATTTGAAGAGAGTGAAAAACAAAGGCACCATATAGCTTCCTTCAATAGTGTTCTAAATCATCAGATTGTGCACTAATAAAGATCACACACTTTAAACTAACATCATCAAAAGGTGAAAAACAATAGCACAAAATTAAAAGATTTATAAAAAATCACAGTTAATTTTGCATGATTTTCAAGATGTTGTAAATCTTTATAAATAAAATGTATATATTAAACAGCGAAAACTAACCTCCAACCATACCTTGATAATCTTGGTTGATCTCTCAACGTTTGAACATAAGAAGAAATTAATAGAATAGAGAGCGTCTTCTAATTCTTTACCTATCTCAATTAGGACGTCTAGATAGAGACACATGCCTATATATATATAGGTGGAATTAGGGATCCCTCATGCTGCTACTTAATGTATCCTCCCATCAAAAGGATATAATGAATATCCACACTTAATAGAATATCACACTCTTATTTAA
>JANHAO010003778.1:0-25743 GCA_026873985.1 Saraca asoca | reverse complement strand
AATATAAATAGGATTCTTAATTGGATTAAGAGATCCTTTAAATATGGCCCATTATGATATAATATTGGATTTTATTATATTGGGCCTTATTAATGTTATATTACATTAGGCTTAATTATTAAAGTTAGTTAGACTAATTTAATAACTTAAGCCCAAAAGTCTTACCATACTTTTTATTGGACTAGGACTCTTAGTTGGGCTACGACTAGGACTTTCAGTTGGACTGGGCCTAAGTCTTTTCTCACTAAAACCCTAGAGTTATAAAGATAACATAAAAGGGATTAGTGAGATGTCATAATCATCATTAAGTGACGGCAATATTGATTGCAGCCGAATTGAGTGAGAGGAAAAAAGTTTTCTTTAGAAAAGAATTGAGAGATCCTAAAATAGGGAGAGACGTTTCCTAGCAGAGACGCAGTGTGTGAGGCAGTTCCATCCAATCGGAGTTTTATTTTGCTCACGTGTGGATACCGTAGAGACATGGATCTACTGTTCCATGTTCATGATTCTGCATCAGCCGTAGCCTTCAATTTGTGTTCCTTGGATCAGCCTGAAATATTGCATCAAGCCGCAACATCATAGGAGAGGAAGGAGTGACCAGCCGTGTTACAGTTTTTCTGGATCAAATCGTAACACCATAAGGATGTGACCTATGTTGCTGCATTCTGCAATACATGCAATGCGAAAAGATAATTTTTTGGACCAACTGGTTTATATTCTACACATGGATCCATGGTTGGGTTTCAAATTTTTAAAATTTTTCACTGTGCTTTCTGCCATGAAACCCAACAAAAGCCCATATGAAGATTCGAGAAGCTAGTGCTTAAAAAGAGAAACCTTCATGAAAGCTATGTCAGATTAAGATGTCAATGAGGGCATTGACATTTGAAGTGGGGGAGAGTTCCACAAGCTGACTTTGTGAACCAATTTGGCAGGAAAACATGCTTGGTTTTAGATGAAATATGACAAGAAAATAAAACATAAAAAGAAAACCTTTTTGTGTCAATTTGAGAGTAAATGCACTTGTAGATTATTTTTCCTAATTTTTTCCATTTTGGGGGTATTTGTGTCATTATGTAAAAAATTGTTTGTCCAGTACAAGTAGAAAAGTATACAATTGCAATCTTTGCCTTTTCATCTTCACGTCCATATGAGATAGCATATTAGAACCTTTCTGAGCTAGGAGAAAAGCCCTTATGTCAACTCGAAAAAATATGTTTACTTGTGTCATTAGAGCTTTGGCTTAGGATGGGCACTGTGCCATAGGCTAAGGATCAGAGTATAAAGCTTAGAGATTCCCCTATACACTCAAAATTATGTAATGAGACATATATTAATAAAATGAAGTTATCTCTCTCCTGATTTTAAAAAGTTCCTTCTTGATGTATACTAGATGCTTCATGTGTGGCATGTTATTTGAGACTCAGTATACGTTAACACTTCATCTACATGCTCATATTTGCTTGCAAATTTGTTACACATATGATTTCAGTTGTATGGGTGACAAAATCCTTAATACCCCTGTTTATCTATTAAAATATGACTCAAATTTATTGAAAAGTTAGCATGTTGACCAAAAATTGATAACATACACCGCACATTTTTAACTAAAAAGTTACCAACTTGTGACACTCAATCAGGTTTCCAAAGCCTTTCATCCTTCAAGCAATGAATTGTGTAACAGCCTGAGTTAAAGACTTTGATTCTGGCCCCTTGCATTATTACATCAAGTACCTAAAGGCCTATTTAGTAGAGGTGGTTAGATGCTAGGAAATTGCTACTAAGATGTTGGCAAACCTAAGGGGAGAACTGGAATCGGGTGACAAGCCTTTGTTGGACTTCTTAGATGGCTAGCTTATAACTTGCATAAATTTTCTACTGAAATAAACATTATTTTGAATAGAGTGATCCTTTGAATCAAACATGTGGAATTTCTTTATCTTTACTTGCCAGCTTCAAAGGCTGGAATATGAGTCAACTTTCCACAACCCAACGATTCATCGAAAGCCAACAAGACCATCTTTATTTTAGAGACACAAGGTCATTTTTTATGGTTACTTTCCTCAGCTGCCATGCCTCTATCAAAAGAATTAACTGTGCTCCTCCTTCTTGGAGAAGCTTTATCACTATAACCCCCATGCTTGGTAGAGTAGAAAAAAATTAAGGAAAGAAATTGAGAAAAAAGAAAATAGGAGGAAAGAAAATGAGAAGAAAAGAAAATAGAGTTTTGTTAATTGGTTACGTAGAAAATAAGAGGAAAGAAAAGGGAAAGAAAACATTTATTATGAATCGATTCATGTAATGATTCATATATGAATCGATTCATGAATTGATTTATGCAGGCCTGTTTTAGAAAACTATTTCCACCGAAGGTTAGCAATCTTTGTGAATCGATTCATGACATAATACTACCTGTGAATTGATTGTCAAATCAATTATTAAGTTGTTGATCGTTTATGAATCGATTTGCGAATCGATTCCCAAAGGCCTGTGTTGAAAAATATTTTCACCAAAGGTCAACAATTTTTCATTAATTGATTAGGTAATTGATTCATGACTCTTTACAGATAGTTTGCATCAATTCAGCATCAATTCTATCATGCAATTGCTTATGATACTAACTTTGAATTGATTCTTGAATCAATTCATAAGTTGCTAACCATTCATGAATCAATTCTTATAGGCTTGTTCAAAAAATTACATCGCATATCATTCAAAATTGGATGTAACAAAAGTAGATGAAAATCCAAAGAAGTTGTTGTATTGAATAATCTTATAGAAAATGTATAATTCAAATTACAATACATGGTTGGGGGGAAATAAAAGCCAGTAATGGCCATGAATCTTGAAACAAGTAGCCATCTTATATATCAAAAGTCCACATGTATAGAGGGTACAAAAAATCCATAATTACATCTATATTTTAGTCAAAGAACTAAAGAAAAATAAAAAAGAAAATCATAGCTATTAAAACAAAGCAACCAACAATCCTGTTTAGCCAATAACCTTGCCCATGCACAGAGGGTTAGAGAAGACTACCATCTGGCTTGAAGTGGTTTCAAAGACAATTAGCTTTTGACATTAGTTGATATAATGTCACAACCTGTATCAAGTGCAAAACTCTAAAGAACTCACATTCATAAAAATTGATAACACTTCATCTGAATTTTCGGCATTATGTTCAGTGCATCTAGTTCAGCCCACACATCTTCCTCACAATAAAAATGAGGTTTGCTTTGCTCAAGAATGGTGTGGCCTCTCTATGCAATTTCAACCTATCTTTCAGCAACTATTGCTTGTCTTTCAAGCATTACAATGGATCTATCATAAGAATAGTTTGCTTGTTTGAGCACATCAGTTAGATCCTCAATTCCCACAATCATTTTCTCAATGTGAGTTTGAAGCATGTCAACCATAAGTGCTTTGTGCTTGGAACCTTTGGAGGAAGAAGTTCTATAACTGTGATTGGAGTTACCACCAGATAAACTGAAAGCATCCATGTTTCTAGCTGAAGTGGTATCATCGTCAATATTTAAATTACTTTCATACAGGTCAATGCCTTCAATAAAGTCATTAAGGTTGATTCCTTCCCTCTCCCATCAATTAATCATGTCAATAACACTTTGAGCATGTTTATTAGTTGCTTTATCTGCAGCATATCGATCGTAGAGCTTGTCATATGCTAGACTTTTGTTCATATCCACTTCTCCACTTCAGGTTTGGTCTATATAGTAAGTTAGATTATGATAAGTTACTTAGATTCTGTTGACGTCAAATTTTGGTTATGCTCCAAACTCCAGCCAACGGGGGATTCTTCTGGATCTCTAACCTTTATCTGGTTCAAAGTACAGTAAAGTAGTAAAGTAAACAAAGATGAAGGGAAGAGTAGGGAAGGAGAAAACGTAGTGTTTGACGTGGTTCGGCCAAATCCAAATATCATCAGACCCTACATCCACGGTGAATGTAATATATATGCAAGTTTACAATTGTTCTTTGCTTTGGCAGAGCTTTTGTATATTAGGTTCGGCCTCTCCTCCTTTATTCTAATAATGCAGTTCTATTATAAAGGAAGGAGGGGTTACATTCATTAATTACAAGCTACAACTGTATTATATCAAGATATAAATGAGAAAAGATAGTAAATAGGCTACAATCCGACTACTACTGAATGTAGGCTGCTGGATGGGCCCCTTTGGTCAGTTGTAGGTTTGTGTCTATCGGTCATCTGTTGCTTCTCTGCCTCGCTGCCTCCAAGGTGAAGCTTGCTTCACAAGAAGGTGCCTGGATGATCCTTGTTGTGCCATTTTCTGATAGGGTAGCGAAGCTTGCTAGGTGTCCTCGGTGAGGTGAGGGGGCTCGGCCTTTGCCATACTCGCAGGCTCGTTCATTCGGGGCTATTTTTACATATAACATAAGCCCCTAACTCGCAGTTCGCTCTGATGGTTGGGAGTTGAGACTCTTCGGTTCCTAAACCGTCATCCATCTTCCAAGGCTGTTGTTTTATTTGCACAAGGCCACATTTCCTGTGGCACATGTTTGATGGCTATTATTGAGTCAGTTCAACCTTTTCTGAGGTTATTTATGATGACGGTTGGGAGAATGGTTCCAGATTCTTTGATGGAGACATCCCCGGCTTTATATAAGGAAGTTGCAGACTCTCTTGCCCTCCAATCAAACCATGGAGTTTCCTGATAGAACCCCACCATTTTCGGCATTCTGCCCTTCATCGGAGGCATGTATGGTCTGTTGTATATGTAACTCAGAAGACTTATCTTCCCCGGTAACATGGAAGGATCTTTCATGGATCCCAGATTATGTCCTCCTGGCTCCGTCGTAAGGCAATTGTTCAGCCAGCTAAGCTCCTGAGACTTCCTTATTAGATTCCTTTGGGAGGAGCAGGTGGTCGAAGATGAAGGGATGTAGCACTGCCGTTAATTGTACAATGGAAGAAGAAAGTTGCAGTGTACGGTCCCTAATAAACTAAGGTGCGGCCCCTTGTGGCCGAGTCCTCTTCTTAGTCATAAGTTTTTCTCTTTGTTTTTTGCTCAATTTGTACCCAGAGCTTTCTGATGTACATATGCCTCGTTGAGGTCTTTTAATGAATAAAATTGCCTTTTTGTATTTTCTGCTTGTTATCTCTATTTTTTGTGTGCATGTTGTTTGATCAATCGAAGTGATTTGTATGTGTCTAAGAAATTGCACGAGAGATGCGCACACTTGGTTGCAAGTAAGCTGCAAATTAAAGTGATTTCGCGTCCTAGCCAACCTTGGGACCAGTCGAATAAATGATCTCGCATGACAGTTGCAACTTAATTGGGTTCGCATGAAAGTCGCAAAACTAATGAGTGAGCGATCTTGTGCTAGGGCTAATCTTGTGGCCAAGTAGATAAGTACGCATGAGAGCTATGACTTAATTGGGTTTGCATGAAAGCTGTAAAACTAATGAGTGAGCGATCTTGTGCTCAGGCTGATCTTATGGCCAAGTAGATAAGTGCGCATGAGAGCTGCAACTTAATTGGGTTCACATGAAAGCTGAGAAACTAATGAGTGAGTGATCTTGTGCTCGGGGCGACCTTATGCCCAAAGGGTGGCCGATCTTGTGGCCAGGGTGATCTTATGCCCAAATAAAAGGTGACCGATCTTGTGGTCGGGGTGATCTTGTACCCAAAGGGGTGATCGATCTTGTGGCCGGGGTGATCTTGTGCCCAAATAAAAGGTGATCGATCTTATGGTCGGGACGATCTTAGGCCTAAGAGTTTATTTTGGAGCGTCTCCATGCCTCAGCGAGCCTTCAGCTCAACTGGTTGAGTTATTTTCGAGCATTTCCATGCCTTAGCAAGCCCTCAACTCAACTAGGTGAGTTATTTTTTAGCGTCTTCAAGCCTCAGCGAGCCCTCAGCTCAATTGGTTTAGTTATTTTTAAGCATCTCCACGCTTCAGCAAGCCCTCAGCTCAACTGGTTGGACAAGTTCGGTCCCAGCGAGCCCGCAGCTCAACTAGTTAGACAAGTTCGCTACTTCTTTTTCAAATTAAGCACCAGGGGGCCTCAACTGAATGAAGAATTAGAGTGAGAAGCCTTTTATAAGATTTATGATAGGTTGATAGCATGTAGACGGTGGGTGTTGCTGGCATGACAAAAGAAAGCTTAACATTAGTAATTGTATTAAAAAATGTTCATACAATTTACGAATAGATACATGAGTTCAAAAGATCGTCCTGATAGTAGGGGACCGCTCTCGCTCGGTGTCTCGCCAGGATGATCCATGTTGTTGCCTAGAAGGCTACACAACATAGTCGTGCAAATGACCCCTTTTGATAAGATCCTCGATAGCATCTCGTAGTGCTCAACATTCCGAAGTGACGTGTCTGAACTTGTTGTGATATGCGCAGAATTTTCCCCGGTTGAGTCTGGACTTGCCAGGAGTTTTCAAGGACGGAGGCTCTCCGAAGTTCTCCTTGTCCCTTTCCATTGCAAAAATCTTATCCTGAACATCTGACAAGATACTATAGGTGTTGTGGCGAGCTTGGAATGGGGACCTTTCATCCTTACTCTTCTTCACAGATTGGAACTCAAGGTTGTCATTCTTGTTCCCACGGTTATTTCTTTTCTTGTTTGAAGCTGAACCACTTGTTTCGATTTTCAATGAGCCGAAAGTCTCATCCCACCTAATTTGCTTTGCGGCCCACTCATAGAACTCACCCAGGTTGCCCACTAGGGATTTATACAAACTTTTAAATAGTTTTCCATCCTTGTGGAGTCCCGCTGAGATGGCAGTCAGAATAGCCTCATCCGAGGATTTCTTAACATTATTGACCTCATGCCTGAAGCGAGCGAGATAGTCTTTCAGGGCCTCCTGCCTACCCTAGAAGATCGTGGTGAGGTGGCATGAGGGTGCGAGTCACTTTTGCAGCACTCGGTATAGATCAACAAATTTTTCCTAACATTTCTCCCAATTGTTGATGCTACGAGCTGGGAGACTCTTGAATCATGCTCGAGGGACTTTACCCAAGGTAGCGGGGAAAACACGACACTTGACCAAAGGGCTATAAGCTTGAAGATCCATCTGGATGTTGAACAAGTCCAGATGGTTATACGGGTCACTGTCTCCGTCATACAGCGGGATGGCTGGGATTTTAAGCTTACATGGTAGGGGTTCCTCCATAATCTCTCTAAAGAGAGGGGTTTGCTCCTCAAGATGCCCTCGGTCATTTCGAGCTTGAGGATGCTCCTCAAAATATTTGACTCTTTGAAGGAGACCTTCCACCACGATACCCAAGCCCCTCAGTCCTTGTCTAGGGACTTAGTGATTTGGTTCATCACCCTGGTTGCATGGATGGCGATGCGAGGTCTGCTCCTGGTTGGCTCCACTGGAGCGTTCAACTTCAGGTATGGCAGGTTCAGTCTGTGCTTGTACATTCTGGGCTTGTGCTTATACCAGCATCGTGATTGTTCTAGTCAGTTCTCCCATCATGTGCTCAAGTTTCTCCTAACCTTGGAGCCAGGTTTGTGGTTCATCTACACCGTTGGTGGCGAGGACCGGCTATGCTAGACTATTTGAAGGAACACCAGCAGTCGCTCTGATGATGGGAGCAACTGACTAGTCTGTTGTCGACACATGGCCATCTGGGGTATGGCATTGCACATTTGAGGCTCTAGTGGCTCTTCCCTTGGCCATTGCAATAGGAATGAACTAGAATAGGTGAGATCCCCACAGATGGCACCAAAATATTGATGTCGGATTTTGGTTATGCTCCATACTCCAGCCAACGGGGGATTCTTCGGGATCTCTAACCTTTATCCGATTCAAAGTGCAGTAAAGCAGCAAAGTAAACAAAGATGAAAGGAAGAGTAATGAAGGAGAAAACGTAGTGTTTAATGTGGTTCGATCGAATTCGGATATCATCGGACCCTACATCCACGGTGAATGTAATATATCTGTAAGGTTACAATTGTTCTTTACTTTGGCAGAGTTTTCGCATATTAGGTTTTGCCTCTCCTCCTTTATTCTAACAATGCAGTTCTATTTATAGAGGAAGGAGGGGTTACATTCATTAATTACAAGCTACAGTTGTGTTACATCAAGATATAAATGGGAAAAGATAGTAAACAGGCTATAATCGGGCTACTGCTGAATGTAGGCTGCTGGATGGGCCCCTTTGGTCAACTGTAGGTTTGTGTCTGTCAGTCATCTGTTGCTTCACTGCCTCGTTGCCTCGCAAGTTGAGGCTTGCTTCGTAGGAAGGTGCCGAGATAATCCTCGCTGTGCCATTTTCTGATGGGCGTAGCGAAGCTTGCTGGGCGTCCTTGGCAAGGCGGGGGGCTCGGCCTTTGCCATACTTCCAGGCTCATTCATTCAGGGCTATTTTTGTATATAACATGGTAGAACCAATTTTCACATATAATAGATTCATTACTATTTGCACTATACACAATTCAGATTATCCTAAAAAAGGTGCTATTTGCTATATATATAAGCACAAATTAGCTCATATATCTCGTTCCAAATGTGTGGTTCTACATCAAATAGTTGGGTGATCAGATTCCAAGCAATTCCAGTCTAAGCATTGAAAAGATCATAACATTTCGCAAAGTAATCTTTCAATGTCTTCAACCTATTCTTGATGTGCTCTTTTCTCATACTTTGGACAAATGCAACTCATAGAGTGTTCACTACTTTGTTATACCCTATTGTGAATAATTGCCTGTTAATGAAATTTTCCCTTGCACGTTGCTCCAGCATGGAATCAACTAATCAAGTGCCCATTTCTTCGATCCACCTCAAAGTTTCCTTTGTTAATGTTCCAACTTCAGATGTTGATCTCTTTGTTTTTTACATCTTGTATTCTACATAGCAACATGGGTTAATTCTTTAAGTAACAAGATCAAACATAAATTGTAACATCAACAGTTTTCTAAGAACACATTAAACAAACATTCAATTAAGAACATATGTGTCATATCATAAAAGTCATACAAAGTCATACAATGCATAAGATTACAAACAATGCAATGTTTGTGCTCATGAGTTTTGTTCATAATCATCCTACATATGGGTTCCTATATTGTCTCTTAATAGTACACCTACCTTATAGTCCTCATCTTGATTTTATATGACATGGTCATCCGCAGTAGATGTTAAAGATTGCAGCAACTCTCCATCAACTTCATCAATTAGTCTCTCATCAAGATCTTCCCTCAATAAAAAATTATGAAGTATATAATAGGCTATGACAATCTCAGTCATAGTTTGGAAGGAATAATGTGGTTTGGTTCTGTCGACTATTATTGGAAATCTTTTCTTTAAGACTCCAAATGCCTTTTCAATAACATTACGCAATGAAACATGGCAAAGGTTGAATAATTCTCTTGCATTTTTTGGTTCACGATTGGAATACTCCTTTAGAGATAGCGAACACCTCTGTACGGTGCGAGTAAACCACATTTCAACTGAAATCCAGCATCCCTAAGATAAAATTTTCCTGCATGTAGACATGAAATTTTCATGTGAACATATGGAAAAAAATAATGAAGAATGCATGCAAGTTTCAAAATTTACCTCTGATAAGTTTTAACTTATCTTTCCTATTCAACGCATTCTTTAGCACCTTCAAATCAAGTGCAGTTCCTACCTAACCAGTAAGAGCATATGTGAAATTCATACCAAAGTCACAAACTGCTAAGACATTTTGGGTGGGCCATTGTTTTCTTCCCCTAAATTGAGCAACGAATTCTCGTAGCACCTTCACTTATGTGTTCCATTTATAGCTCCAAGGCAATCCTATGCCAAAAAACTTAGATGTCAATATGTACATAATTTTAGCTTCCAAATATAGTCGAATAAGGAGCTCACCAAAAAGTAAGGGCAGTATCTACTACTTTAAAGTATTTGTGGTGAAACGTGGGACCTGGAATGTTGCAACAGAAATTCCTTCTCAAGTGAAATAACAGCTCATAAGACGCTCGAAAAATGCTAACCAATTGTCTCCCCAAAATGATGGAAGAAAAAAGACATGATTTGCTATTTGACATTGTGTGCTAAGATATAAAGAAATCTCCCTCCTTGCTTATCCACTGTAGCCTTAATAGAATTCTTTACTCTACCAGTGCCTCGTAATTTCTCACACAAGAGAATAAATGCACAAGAGCCTATACGTATGATATCATGGCTATTTTCTGAATGTAGTAGTTGCTACACCAATTCTTGTCGTATTCAAGCTCTTCTTGCCCTCCCATCACCAATAGGTTTATGGATATGTTGTAAAAGCAATTGTACTAAATGCAACGCATTCACAACGTAGCAGATAACTTGTAACACACAAAACGACCAATGTCTTTCCCAATCCAGCCTCATTTGAGTAAAAAATTTATCTTCAGTTGTCACTCCAAAATAAGTTCTTTGTTTTACATGATATTCATCATTGTATATATTGTCCAGACTTTTGTCCATAGAGAATTTGTTGTTGCCTTGGTTGTCCATCTAATAAATACACGGCCATGCAATAAAAGCATAAAATTTATGTACTATGAAATCAACCAATAAGCCATAGGCTTACAATATATAAATTAACATCCACAAAAATATCATGAAAGTAGTCACTCAATCCAATCACATATTTAGCCTATAACATACCAAGCTAGAAGCTTTCAAGTCAGTTAAAACCTAAGAAGTATAGATAATAATGTATATGATTAAAAGACAAAAAAAAAATAATCTGAGAATCGATTCAACTATAGAAGAACACCCTATCATCTTATAGACTTGAATTGATTCATAGATTTCAATTCATAAACTTATAGCCAATCTATGAATCGATTCATATGTAGAAGAACACCTTGCCATCTTACAGTCTCGAATCGATTCATAGACTTAAAGTCAAATCGTGAATCGATTTAGTTGTAGAAAAACACCCTGCCATCTTACAAACTTGAATCAATTCATAGACTTACATCCAATCTGTGAATCAATTTAGCTGGCATGTTCATATTTGCCAAACTTGATGGATTGGCTAGCAAACTTTCACAACAAATTTGACAACATACACTTGATCCCCAGAGAATATATATAGTTAGAAAGAAAATCAAATGCAAATACATCAAATTATACAAAATAACAGGAAGTCCAGTTGATCCAATGAAGCAGCTCAACCGGCGAAAAAAGTTCAACCGGGCAATATAAACTCATCATTGAATCAATTCGATCATGAGCAAAGTTGAGTTGGGCCAAAAATGGACTCGGTGAAATAGGCAAAGAAGTGCAAGATGTTGAATAAAACAATCAGAAAAAGCAAAAATAGACATTCTCGAGGAAACTAACAATAAAACGAGCTACATTGCATCAAATTTACATTGTCTCACCTTTGCTTGTTGAGAGAGATCTGTATAGCTTCAAAGCTAAGCTGCGTAAAGGCGAATTTGCTAGCGAAATAAGATGAAGCAAATAGATTCAGTGGTTGCTGTTGCAGATTCAACTGGCAGATTGGAGTTTTGTGCAAGCTTGAAGTGCTTTGTCATGGTTCGTCTACTTGTTTTCTGCCCATTTTCTGCACACCCGCGGGCAAAAAATACATCCCATGGGTCCCACTGCTTGTTTTCTGCTTATTTTCTTTTCTTCCTTTTTTCTTTCCTCTGCCAAACACAAGCAAACAACAAATTCCACTCTTTTTTTCTTCAGAAAATTTCTTTCCTCCCAATTTCCTTCCAGCCAAGCAAATGGTAATAGGGCAGTCCCTTTCAGTCCTTCGTACTGCTTCCTGCTTTTAAGGTGATACTCTACTTTCTTCCCTCATCTTCTCGATGCCTTATCTAACTTGTTTTCTCCTATTTCTCTAACATGGCTCCCAATTCTCTAGATTCTGCCAGGGCCAGGGCTTTGCCATCCACTCCAACTGCTTCTCCGAAACATTCTCCCGAAAAAGGATTTTGCTGCAAACGCCCGTCAGAGCCTTCTGATGTTGGGTCGTGGGAGAGCGACAGCGAGCTTAGACTCCCTAAATTCCGATAATGTGAGTCACGTGGATGAGACTCCTCCGTCCAGTGGGGAAGGGTTCACATTCCTCAATGGGATGCCTTTCACAGCGCCAGCATAGTGCAGAGGCCAACCGGGCCCAAGGGTACAAAGATACACAATTCTTTTCCTGATAGTAAGTTCTATGCTACATGTTTCCACTTTTCTTGCCCTTATAATGGTTCTGATAACTTCCTCTCTTGGCAGGCCTGGGCTCAAATGATGTGATTACTTCCGGGATGTGCAATCTTTAGATGATCGGGATTTCTTCGGTGAGGGATCTTCTTTCTTCCCGGGGGTTGGGCTGTCCTCCAAACGATGACGCAGCTATCATTGTCAAAACCTCTTTGGACATTGAATAGGGGGAACTCATATTTCTCCACTTTCTTCGAACCTTATAGCAAAAATACAATTACCTTTGACATTGGACAGAACATAGTCAAGCAAGCGAGCCGGCATGTTACCTTCCTACCAGTTGGGGAACCTTCTAACGCAGTGGTGATGCAACCTAAGAGATCGTTGTGGGCTACTCCTACCCCTGACCTCTCTCTACGGTTCCCGGAGCCACAGCATCATCCCTTATTGGCAGGAGTGATTAGGACAAAAGCATTGGGCTTTACCTTAGATGTCGCAAAGGCCACCAATGGGAATTACGACCTTCTCGTCGACAGAGTTCGTGAGTTATGTGGCCTGACTCCCGAGGAAAGCGCCGGTTTGAAGGAAGTTTCTTCACCATTTCTCAATTCTAATCTTGCCTAACATTGACCTTGATGATCATTTGGTTGCTGTGTTCTTATAAGCTCCTTGCAGAGTTCTATACATTCATCCACGGTAAGCGCCTAAGCGAGCTTACGCCTGACGATGTTGACTACATAGACCGTACGAGGCCAACCTCCTTCACTCTCTGTTTAGTCCTGAGTGGGTAAATAGTAATATTCGCCGGATCCTTTCTTGTCTTAGGCGTGAACACGGGACTTCCCTTATGAAGAAGAGGCACTACGAAGACTATCTAGCCACCATGAACCATCCGGTGGCACATGCCCGGCAGAGGTCGGCGGTTCATGCCGCGACAGGGGAGAAAGGGCATTTGGTGATTGATTTGCTGGTGTGATAAGAGCAAAATTTCCTTTTTATAAATTGTACTAAACTTTGTTTTAATGTGCACTTTATATTGCCTCAAAAGTGGTGCTCTATTTTCATTCATGATGGCTCCAAAGGCCTTGATTTACAAGAGCAGCGCTTCAACGACGCTTTTACATTGAATCTTTTACTAATGCCGTAGTACTTAAATTCTATGGGTAAAACTTCTTCATACTTAAAATCAACTGGAGCAGTCTCCAAACCATTGTGTGGGTTTAGCAAGACATATTACCCGCTAGAACTTGCTCGGCTCACTATGTAGGGCCCTTCCCACTTGAGCGTTTTGTTGCGTGCAGGTTCTTCATGATGTGTTCGGTTGCCCAAAGAACTTGGTATCCTTTTTGGAAGCTTTGTGGTCGAACTATTTTGTGATGAGCTTTAGAGACCTGGCTCGTGTAGACCGCATGTGCTTTTTGTGCCTTTCCCCTTCTTTCTTCTACTGCTTCCACCCTGGCATGCTCACTGAAGGGGAGTTCTTCGCCTAAGGCAATTCTTGGGCTTTGAACTGTAAGCTAAGTGGATACTACTGCCTAGGTGTGGTACACTTGCGAGAACAAGGTCGCTTGTGTGGGTTCCTATTTGGCGGTGCTATATGCTTATAAGGTCAGCGAGAGGTATATCTGTAGGTATCACAATTAATGTGTTGTGGAAGTGTATGGGTTAGTAGGTTGGTATAATCGATATAGCAAAAAGAAGTGTGGTTAAATGAAGATGTATTGGTGGCTGATTTCTCTCTACAAAAACTCACGGCTGAATACTACATATATATGGTGTGCTTCACCGACTTATGCTAGAATTTTCTAGCTACATCTAACCTTTAGAAAGGCCTATACAACTTGTGCTCTAGATTTTTCCTATTTTATTATTAATTGATATCTTTCCCATCTCTTATTTTTTTAGACTCTGGGATAATCATTACTGGCTATGATATATTACTCAACTTGCAACTAGATTTTTTTAGATTATCTATTTTTAACACTTTCTCGTAATCTTGAAAAATTTTATGTTTAAAGTATTTTTCTGAACTTGTTAAAATTTTCAATTAGAATTGACTTTTGAGAATATCTGCAAGTTATTCTCTAGTCTTGTAAAATTCAAATTTGATGTCTCCCTTCTCCGCGAGCTCTCGAATGAAGTGATGCCAAATCTTGATATGCTTCATGGGACTATGGAATACTAAATTCTTTGTCATAACTATTGCAGACATGTTGTCACAATAAATTTTTGTTGGTGCCCTAATGCTTTGTTGCAAATCTTATAAAATTCTTTTGAGCCAAATTGCTTCTATTGCTGTGTTTGTTCCTGCCATGTATTCTACTTCAGCTGATGAAAGTGCTATTGTCTTCTACTTCTTTGATGCCCATGAGATTACTTTGGATCCTAGGAGAAACACATATCCACTTGTGCTCTTGCGATCATCAACACTACTAGCCTAATCATTATTAGTGTAATCAATTAAATTGGAATTATCTTTTGATTCGTACAAGATGCCAAACATCTTTGTGCCCTTGACATATCTTAAAATTCTTTTTGCAATGGTGAAATGTGTCTTGTTGGGCTCGTTCATGTATCTGGAAACAATACTGAATGTATGCACTATATCTGGCCTTATGTTTGTAAGATAAATAAACGATCCAGTTAGGCTTCAATAAATTGTCTCATCAACTTTTTCTTTTCCATCCTATATCGTCAGCTTCTCATTCAATGTCATCAATGCTGGTAGTGACTTGCAATCCTTCATGTGAAATTTCTTCAGCAAATCATCGCGTACTTTTCTTGGGAGATAAATATTTGTCTGGACCTTTGTTTTGAATTGAATTCCAAGAAAATATTTCATGAGACCAAGATCAATCATCTAATATTCCTTTATTATGGTCTTTTTAAAGTCTTTGATCATTCTTGCATCAGTGCCTGTGTAGATTAAGTCATCCACGTAAAAGCACAAAATGAGAAAATGATCTCCATCCCTTTTCATGTATAAGGATGGCCCACTTGGGCTTCTAGAAAATCCATGATCAATTAGATATTTGTCAATTTTGTTATTCCTTGCACAAGGGGCTTGCTTGAGTCCATCAAAGGCCTTCTTTAAGCAATACACCTTGTCTTCCTCACCTTGAATCTTGTAACCTTGTGGTTGCTCCACATAGACTTCTTCTTCAATTTCTCCATTAAAAAGGCTGATTTCACATCGAACTAGTAAACTTGTAGCTTCAATTGCATAGCTACTGCTAGAACCATTCTGATTGTCTCCATGCGCACCACAAGAGAAAATGTTTCATTGAATTCAACACCTAGTTGTTGAGATTTTCCTTTTGCAACAAGTCATGCCTTATACTTCTAAATTGTGTCATCTTCATTGTACTTGATTTTGTAAACCCATTTTAGGCTTGTGATTTCTTTGTCTCTTGGCTTCTTTGTGAGCTCCCATGTGTGATTCTCCTCTATCATCTTGATCTCTTTATCCATAGCTTGTCTCCATACTTCTTCTTTTGCTACTTCTTCATATTTTTGTGGTTTGCAAGAAAATAATGTGATATCACAAGTTTGATAAAGATCATGTAATGTTTGCATTTTTCTTGGAGGAGATGAATCTTAGGATGAGTCCTCTTGTCTTAAACTCTAGCTTGAACTTGAATGTTGTATGCTTGGGCTTGGATCAATTCTTGTTTCTTCAGCTTCTTCAAGGAATTGGGTGGCTTTAGTTGCTTCATGATTCCATCACCATGTTGCTCCTTCATTAAAGATTACATCTCCTAAAATGATTAACTACTTTGATTTAGGATTATAGAGACAAAAGCCCTTTGATTCGTCATTGTATCCAATGAAGATACATTTTTCTCCTTTCTCATCTGTTTTTTCTTAAATTTCTTTTGGAATGTGGGCATAAGCAATGTAACCAAAAAAAATTTTCTCTTGAATCAAGCTTTATATGGAATCATATTTTTTAAAGCTTTTGTGAGGGATCTATTAAGAATGTAGATGGCTATGTTAACAGCCTCAACCCACAAATATATTGATAAATTCTTGCTATAAAGCATAGTATGTGTCATCTCAGCAATTGCTCTATTTTTTTCTTTTGACGACACCATTTTGTTGTGGTGTGTGTCAAACAGTAAGCTCTTTTTGATACCATGTTCTTCACAAAAATTAGCAAATCTTTGATCAGTAAATTTTCCCTCACAACCAATTCTTAAAAATTTGAGAGAATGCTCACTTTGTTTTTCAGCAAGGGCTTTAAATTGAGTAAAATATTGAAAAACATCTTATTTTTACTTAATAAAATAAACCCACATCATACGAGTAAAATCATTAACAAATAATAAAAAATATCTTTTGCCACCAGGAGTAGGGGTTCTTGAAGGACCCAAATATTAGCATGCACCAATTCAAATGAAGCTTTAGCTCTCCAAGATACCTTTGGAAATGGCAATCTATGCATTTTGCCATAAATGCATCCTTCACAAATTTTCTTTTCATGAGAAATAAATGGTAGCCCAAGCACCATTTCTTTTTGTTTCTATAATATAAGGCTGTGAAAATTTAGATGATTATATCTCAAATGCCATAGTGTGGGCTCATTCACATCTTCACATTTTAAGGCCCATTTTTTCCCAAGTGGTATTATTAAAGGAAATAATCTATTAGGGGGCCATTTTCACCATAGTTATAAGTTGCCCCTTCTTTTTGTCAGTTATGAGGTATTTATCATCATCAAAATTAAGCTTATAGCCTCTTTGAACTAATTGCTCCACACTTAATAAATTTTGTGTAAGGGCTAAAACATAAAATGCATCATGAATATATTTTTCATTGTTATCTTTAGTTTTTATAGCAATAATGTCTTTTCCTTCAACATTTTAGATTTTTACATCATCAAGTATAACTTGAGATTTTATATTTTCATCCAAAGAAACAAAGCAACTTTTGTTGTTTGTCAAGTGGTTTGAACAACCACTATCCAAATACCACATATCCCTTGATTCTTGATGAACAGAATAAGCAGAATAAAATAATTGATCAAAGGCTTCATCCTTTTCAGTAAAATAAGCTTCTTATTTTTGTCAGTACCAATAATCTTTTTCAAAATGGTTATGCTTTTTACATTTTTTGCATTTGAACCTGCAATCTTTTGTTTCATGATTATTTCTTTTGCATAAATGCAATAGGAGCTTGATTTTTTCTCTAGTGTTCCCTTGATTTTTGTAATTTCTTCTCCCCTATCATGGTTAGTAGATGATCCTTTATTTTAAGGATTTTGACGTGGCTATTTTTATTATCTCCATTATTATTTGAGATATTCAATTTTGATTGGAAAGCTTAAGCTAGTGGTTCATCCAATCTTTGCATTCTTTGCTCACATCCTATTAGAGTTTCCATTAATTCCACTAGAGTAAGCTTTGATGAATCCTTTGACACTTTTATTGTAGCTACCACGTAATTAAATCTAGTAGGAAGGGTTCTTAAGATTTTTTTGTATAATTTTCTTTTGTTCTATTGTATCCCCATAACTTTTAATTTGATTTATGATACTAGAGATACAAGAGAAGAATGTTTCAATGGATTCTCTTTCCCTCATTGTCAAAGTATCAAAATTTCTTTATATAGATTGAAATTTAACAGAAATTACCTTGTGAGAGCCCTTGAATTTACTCTCCAGCATCTTCTATGCCTTCTTTGATGTCTTTGCCAACATGATGCTTGAAAATATTGCTGGGTCAACTCCTTGTTGAAGGAAGTATCAAGCCTTTGCATCCTTTTGCTTGTACTCCTTTTGTTTTTTTTTTTTACCCAACCATTGCGATAGCTCTTCTTAATCTGCTGATTCTTGATATCCTTCTTCTATGAATTCCCATAAATCTTGTGCTATTAGTAGAGTTCTCATTTGAATGCTCCAAAAATCATAAGCTTCTCCTTTAAATATTGTAATAGAGGTTTGGATATAATTGATAGTTAGAGTAGAAGAAGTAGAGGCCATGAGGAGGATTTTAGATTCCAAGTGTGGTGGGTGAATCAAGTGCACTATATACCACTACAGGTGTCACAATTAATGTGTTGTGGGAGTGTGTGGGTTTATAGGTTAATTAGTATAATTGATAAAGCAAAAGGAAGTGTGGTTAAGATGTATTGGTGGCTGATTTCTTTCTACAAAAACTCATGGCTAAACACTACATATATATAGTGTGCTCCACTGATTTGTGCTAGATTTTTCTTGCTACATCTAATCTTCTAGAAAGACCTATAAAACTTGTGCTCTAGATTTTTCTTATTATATTATTAATTGATATCTTTCTTATCTCCTATTTTCTTAGACTCTAAGATAATCATTACTAGTTATGATATTTTACTCAACTTGCAATTAGATTTTTCTAAATTATCTATTTTTAACACAATCTGCCCACTCTTGGTCCCTTTCATAGACAATCCTTTTTAGAATTCAAAGCAACATTTTGTTAGTTGTCACAGCTTGTTTGTTCCTTTGGAGTATAAGAACTAGATTTGTCATATATGATCTTGTATTTTTCTGTCAGCGCCTTGACAGCCCTCTTTATGAAGAGGTCTCATTGTCTAAGATGATTCACTTGGGAATTCCAAATCGACATATTACATTTTCTTTTATGAAATTTGTAACTGGTTCTCCCTGTGCAGCCCTCAAAGCTACTACTTCAACCTATTTGGCGAACAGTTATATAGCCACCATAATCCATGTGTGGCCTTTTGAACCAGCCCTGATGGGTCCAATGAGGTCAAATGCTCGCATGCAAAATGGCCAGTGTGTGGAGAGTGCGTGGAGTTCGATCAACGGGGCATGGACTTGGCATGATTTGCATCTTCGCATGTATGTTAGCACATCAACTTCCATGGTTGGCCAATAGTAGCATAATTTTAACAGCCCGTGATGCAGTTTGCAGGGTCCTTGATGTTCTCAACAAGCTCCCTCCTAAATTTCCTCTAGAGTTATCTCTTTTTCTTCTGGGCTGAGACACCTCCACGGGATGCCGTCTGTTCCTATTCTATACAAAAATCCTTCTTTGAGGAAATATCTTAAGGCTTCTTTCTTTATCCTTTCTACTGCCATCCTGGGTGTTCCGGAAGTATTCCCTCCTTTAAATACTACATATATTTTCTCCTCCAATCTTTTGATTATACTAAATTGACTTCGTTGTGAATACTCGTACACCTCCAACATCAAGCTTGCTTCTTATCATATTTTTCTTTCATAGTTGGCCAAGGCCCTGTCTTCACATTCAAGGGTGCAATGATGATCCTTCTTCTCCACAAATGTTTTGGTGGATATCTTCCATCATTTCTCTTCCTTTAATAGCTGATAAGCATTTCATGAGTAATCCTTTCGAACACTTCTTGTAAAGCTTTCCCTTTAACAATTGGAATTCCTTCAACACCTAGGCGGCTGCTTCCATTAGCTTGGAGAGTTCCAACAAGATGGGGGTCCACCAATCCTCTTAATCCAGGGAAGCGGGTTGAGATTCAGGATGGTGCAAGGTTGTTTATGCAATCTTGCGATGATAGTGATGGTTTCTTGTCCTTGAATTTCTACCTTTGCTCTAATCGTCGCTAGCGCGTCCACATGTTTGTTGCTAGATCACTGGACATGAGTGAATTTTATTTCCCTGAACTATGCCGGATGAGTTTGTGCTACTTCTCTGTATGCAGCTAGCACTGGTTCTTTTAAGCCATATTCCCTGTTCATTTGTTTGACCACCAAGTTGGAGTCTCCTTTTACTATCATACTTTTGACCCCATTTCTTTTGCTAACATGATTCTTAGAATGAGTGCTTTGTATTCGGCTAATGTTGCAAGAAGACGCTATATGCCTTTTGTTTCCATAATAATTGCAAGTGATATTAGGACTTAATGAGCACGAGGCTTTCACAAAGAGATTTTTGTAATATTTTTCACCATTAGATTGAAAATATTCTAATCCTTCTTTTTCTAAAGAATATCTTTCGATTTCTAATAGATTATCCAAATTATTCTTTCTTTTGACAAACTGTGCAAGGTTAATTGTTAAAGTATTTACCTTTCCTTTTAGAAAAACTATTTTCCTTTTTAAGATTTGAAAAATGATGCTCAAATTTTGATCTAGTTTTATTATTTTCTATTTTCAAACTCTTGGCATTATTTGTCAAGTTTTTGTTTTCTTTTTTTAAAGACTCTATTTCATTTATTAAAACTTGTTTTCTTCCTTTAAAGCTTCTAGTTTTTTTGCAAAAGAAGATTTTTCTGTAATGGTTAAAAAATATTTTGTTAAAACTTTGTAAAAATTCTTCATCGTATTTTCAAAAGATTCATGCAATTCATCATAACTTAAAAGAGATTCGAGGTTCATTGCTTGTTACCTTATCGACTTGATCTTTTAGCATGAAATAGAAGTTAGTAATTTCATCATCCTCATCTTCTTCTACTTCTTATTCGGAGAATAAGTCATTGTCATCCTATGTCACCACCATAGCCTTCTTCTTTGTTGTTTTCTTTTGAAATTTTCTTTTTAGCTTTGGACACTCACTCTTTTTGTGTCCAAACCTCTTACATTCAAAACAAATCAAAGGTTGATTACTTGATTCACCTTTGACTTGTTCTTTTCTTTTAGGTGGCTTTGCTTTGAAGCTGCCCCTTCTTCTATACATTTTAAAGAACCTTTTAGCCATTAAGGCTATTTCATTATTTTGATTCTTAGTTTCTAGATCATGATCATTTTCTTCTCTTTCTTCATCTTCATCAATCTTTTAAGAAGCTTTGAAGGCAATGCTCTTCTTGTTCTTATCAAGATCATCTCTCATGTATGTTCTTTTGTATGCTAAAAGTTCACCTCTTAATTCATCATGGAAAGAAGTTGAGAGATTGTTTCCCTTTTGAATTGCATCTACCTTTGATTGTCATGTTTTAGGTAGAGTTCTCAAAATTTCATAACTAATTCTCCAGTAGAAATGACTCTTCTGAGAGCATGAAGGTAATCTCAATGGCTGAGAGTCTTTCAAACATAAGTTTGATTTTCTCATCATCCTTTATTTTGAATATTTCATATTTGTGTAGAAGCATATTAACTCTAGTTTCTTTCACTTGATTTATTCCCTCCTATGTTACTTTTGATTTATCTTATATGGCTTTAGCAATGATGCATTTAAAAATCTTCTTGAATTCTCTAGGTGTTGCAGCACACATAATAGCATTCATAGCTTTTGCATGATTAGCTTTTTTCTTGTAATCATTTCCATCTAGTCACTTTTGGGTTTAAGTATTATTCTTGTTCTCTCTTGCTTTAATGGTGATTGATATCCTTCCTTGAAAACTTTTCATATGCTAATGTTTATGGACTATATAAAGATCATAATTCTAAACTTCCAATAGTCAATAGTTTGCTCCATCAAAGAGTGGAAGTCTAGTTATTGCATGTCCCTCTAGTCTATGTGTACAGACGTACAACTCTATATATTTCCTATAAAATCTTTACTTGCGAAGTGGTTAAACTTCAAAAGGCAAGGCCAAGCTCTAATGTTAATTGATGAGTGAAAGGACCAAGAAGGGGTGAATTGACTTTTTACAAAAATATTGTAATTTTAAAATTAATCCTTTTTATAAAAGATTATCCTTTTGGGTCAACAAAATTTGTCATAAAACAAATTATAATTTTGATGAATATTTTTTAACTTGAAAAATTAAGTGGACGTTATTCAATTAAAAGTAAATAGGCAAAAAGAATTTTTATAGATTCAATTGTTCAAAAAAAAAATCGTCTTGGGTCTATCCCTCTCTTCTCAAGCTCTTAAGGATCACTTGAAATATCAAATTAGTTGTAGATAAATTACAACACTTTATCTCACAATCATCCCTTTTACATCAAACATACTTGTTCTTTTCTCAAAAACCTTTTTCCCAAGTCTCTACAAGACTTATCACTAGCTATCAAGATTTTACCAAGAAGGCTTAGTCCTCTTCTCACTCTCTCTCTAAATCCTTCCAAAATGATTTTACTCAATATCTTTTAAAGAGATTTACAATAAAGAAACAAACACTCAAGAGTGTGAATTTGCAAGGTAAGCACAAGAATATGAACTTTGAAGAATTATTATAGAGAGAATTTGCAAGTTGTAGATCAAGTAATCATCTCCTTCAAGCTTGTGGAAGTTCTATTTATAGAGGAGTTTGGAAGCGATAACTTATTCTCCAAGAAGTCTTTGGCTACTCAAAGAAGTTGTCTTGACTAGATGGAGTTGCATGTGGAGTTGGTGGTCTTTTTCAACCACTTCCCTTACTAATGTAGACTTCCAAAATGAAAGAGCACCTTGCTTGCTCTCCTGGGCAGAAATACATTGTTTTTGTTTTAGCAGTCAAAATTGATTCAAAATCAAACTTCAACTACCCAGAAACTAATGAAACTTCTTTCCATAATTTAAGGATTGTTGTCTCACCATAAAAATATGTTTCTTTCATAAGATAATATAACATTAAGAATAAAGTCTTTGCCTTAGATAGAAAAAGGTTAGACCAAAAGATAACAAAGTTTTAAATGCAATATCCATTGGTTATAGGTCAAGAGTAGTTATGCTCACTTAATTTAAAATACTAACTATAACTTATAGATATACTCATTATTACTCATCTTGCAAGAGTTTGTTTATCATCAAAACAAGCAACATGTTATATGTTTGAATATTCAATGAATCGTTTTGCACATGGGAAAGAACAAAGGCTAAAGGCATAGGAAAGTGATAGCCCCAAAATATATAAGTGAGACTGGGATTTTACAAACTTCGAACAATTTAGGTCTTTTAACAAAGTAACATCCTTTTCATATTTGAAGATTAGGCCTTTTAAATACTAGACAAATTTTTAGACTAAAGCCCAGGAAATAAATATTTGATACAAATGAAATTGGGCTCATATTGACTGAAAATCATACTTGGCCCTTTAATGTATTTAAATACTTTTACTTAATGACCCAGGCACCTGTGACAATGAATAAATAAATTTACTAAACTAAAGTCCAATAAAAAAAATATTTCAAAATAGCCCATTTAGTTTCTCACTTATTCTTTTTGCGGCATCTCCCTTAGTTTGTGTGCGGGGTGGCTCAAGCTGTGGCGGTACCAAATTGAAGCGTGCGGGATTATTCCTTTTATTGAGACTTCCCAAGAACCATGTTACTTCTGAGAATACTTGGTCCATTTGTTGTTGATTCCTCATGAGATCCTTCGTCACAATAGCTAAGACTGCTAGGGTGCGGGTGGAACTAAACTTAAGGCCTCAAGTGCAGACAAATCGACTTCCCCAAGGATCGTTGGGGTGGCGTTCAGGTTTTGTTGGGGGACATGTTAGGTGTGCTAGCAATCTGATTAGGGGTATGCAATCCTACCTCGATGATAGGATGGAAGAAAGTAACCAGATTAATAGTTGCAGTCACTAGCGTAATCATCCTACTTGTGGTAGATAGAGGACTGATGGTTTTAGGGGTGAAACTTGGTAGCAAGCCAAAAGGGTAACCCTATGGAGCCTTTCCCAAGGTAGTGATTTCCCCATCATTACCTTTAGTATTGCCCTGAACCACGTCATTATTGAACATCATTGGTGCATATACCTCCTTAGTAGAGTCGCCAAATATTTGTGCCAAGGGTTCTAAATGAGAGGTATAAATATAGCATTAGAATCCTAGAGTGTGAACAGGGATGAATGAAAGAGTAAGTACTCAAGAGAGAGAGAGCTGGCAAGCAGGGCAACTAGAGGGAGCTTCTGGACTAAGTTTCAACAAAGAGTTCACCGAAATCAAAGTTGAGAGGTCTAAGTTGATCGAAGTAGGGTGTCGTTTCTTTCTATTTTTTTTTCCTGTAGGAGAGGACCAATTACTAGTTATTTGTAAGAATGAGTGGGTACATGAATGCAGTTAATGTGATTGGTAGGGAGGGCTTAGTTTAACGAGTCTAAGGGAGACAAGACAGAAAGGGACAGGATGGCTAGGTTCGTGCTAGGTTTGTCAGGAGGATAGGGAATGTTCACTTTGCGATAAACAAGGATTTGGTGTAGGTAGGATCGTCTTGAAAGCTTGCTTTTCTTCCAAAAAAGAGAAAAGATTAATTTAGGCCAGCGGATTTGTTATTGACTGTCAAAAGGGTAAATGGTCGAATGTCTTATGGGCTAGTTCTGGGTCACACAATCTGATACTCACCCCCTTTTTGAGGACCCACAAGCAAAAAGCAAGGTGTGAAACGCCTTCTTCGCTCTCTTTGTCAAGGTGATATACCTCACTCCTATCCTATCATGCTATGGTTAGCAGGCTTCCTAACAAGTCATGGGGTGTAGGAAGACCTCCTTCCTCCGTGACCAAGTTAACTTTTGTCCACAAGTTAAGAGGTCATTAGCTAGTGGAATGCCTTCATGGGACGCTATTCATTCAAAACCCTACGGTATCTAAGTATGCATGCGGGCAACTATGGCCATAAGCGCAGGGTAAGCTGTTAGATCTGCTTCAACCAAGAGGGCCAAAATTTGAAAATTTTCTCAGTGAAGAAACGGCCATGGCCGAAACACATCTCCCAAGATCCATTGGGATGAGGTTCTCATGTATCAAATACATCAAATACAAAGTAAAAGGAAGCAAGACTAACCTGTAATCCAGCTCCTATTGCAACAGAAACATCTTATTCTTCCAGTCACCAAGCAACACTTGTGTGTTTCCTCCACTGGAAATCCACGTCGAAGAATATCTCAGATGGCCTTCTCAGTTTCTCTTCTTGTACTAGCAAGACTCTGGAAGCTGAAAGGACTGATTGGAAGCCGAAACGTCGCCGGAACGCCGTTGGCTACATCTTCCCTCTCCACCGTTCGAACAAGGCCGAACCCATGGAGGAAATTTCCTCCCCTTGTTGAAACGCTCAGCCAAATGGAAGGGAAGTGCCATGAGAGCACGTCGAAAACACTTTTTGGTCTTCCTCCGGTCCGGTGAGCTAGACGCACGCCAAGGAAGAGCTCTCCCTCTCGGCCTCTCTCTCCTCTCCGCGTGAACGGCTTCTTCTTGTCATGTGTAATGTGGCTGAACCATTCAGCCAATTGGGAGAAGAAGAGATGCCAAAACGGCATCGTTTTGGCTAGCCTTACTTAGCCAAAATAGTGTCATTTCATGGGCCAAGGGAAACATTTTCCCAATTTGCAAATTGGCACCTATAGTTTCATAAACTACAATTTCGGCCCAAGCAATTTCACTGCATTGCGATTTGGTCCCTAAACATCAAATATGTCCAAACTTTGGCCATATCTTTTTCTGTTATGCGTGTGACCCAGTAGGCCCCTGAAATATTGGCAAAAGTCCAAAATGCCCTTCAAACCCTTTAAAGGCATATGAAATTAATCCAATTAATTTCTTGATCAATTTCTCCAAATTAATCAATTGGACGTTAAGCTATGAGTGGACTCTAGCAAGCCATCATAGCTACCTAAATTCCAATAGGAGTCTTCGAGGTGACAAGCTTGTCTGTGGCTGATCTTAGTGTACAGTACACTACGTACACAGTGCATGATACAATCCCTTCATTACCTATATCCGATTAGTCAGAGGTATGGATGCCAGTCAACCTCTATAACCAATCAT
>JANHAO010003777.1:0-25810 GCA_026873985.1 Saraca asoca | reverse complement strand
AATATGTTCTATTCAATTGCAAAGAGGTTGATCCATTTATGGAGTAAGTATTCATATAAGTATCCATATTAAACTATATATCTTTAATCATATATATTTATGGAGTAAGTATTCACATATATATCATTGCTTATAGAGAATTTAAACTATATGTCAAGAGAAAAATAAGAAGCTAAACATGTTCCTCTGCTGAGCTTAGAAGATAGTAAGCAAAGAATTTGTTGATTGGTTCTCTAGAAGAGTGAGTTATAAAAGATATTTAATGTAGAATTAATTTCTGTAGGCATAATTTAAGAAGATAATTTTCTTTGTATAGGTTTTCATGGATGACATGGTTGGTACTCTGTCAAATGATTTGAAGCAACTGGCCCAAGGACCTCTACCAAATGCTAGAAGATTTTCAGCATTCAATGTTAATGGATATAAGTTTTGGATAGTAGCTTAAGAAAATGGACTAAAAACCCAAAATTCTGGATTTTTCATAACTTTTACGACCAATTGTGTTTCTAACCATCAAGATGTCAATGGATAGGATATTGTTCTTCCATATTATGAGAAACTGATAGATATTTTTGAGCTCAATTACTGTGAAAAATATGTGACCCTCTTTAAATGTCTATAGGCTGACACCACTAATGATAGAGGCTTTAGAAAGGATGCTTAGGGCTTTCATGTTGTAAATTTCAATAGATTGATCAACATCAGTGAATGGGAAAGAGCATGAGCCTTTCATCTATGCATCACAATCTCAAATGGTTTATTTTGTAGATGATCATATATCTCCAGATTGGAATGTTATTGTTCATCTCATGCCAAGAGACTTATATGACATGGGTGAATTTATGGATGATGAGATGTGTGAGCATGAACTATTTATTGAACATAAGCTGAGCAATTTTGTTGAGAATGATGATGAGAATATTCAATTAGTAAGGGAAGAGGAAGATGATCATTTGGAAGGCCTTAATCTAGTATCCAATGTCCAGGAAGATGAAGATATGTCAGAGTAGCCTTTTTTTTTTAGAATAATTCTTTTTTCGTATGGTTTGTCTTAATGTTGAAATACTTAGATTTACAATTTGTAAGTTTTCATTAATCATGATTTGCATCATAGTGAAAATACTTAGTCTAAGAATTTAACTGTACAATTACATTATTTGTGGTTTTTCTCAATGTGACAAAAAATAGTTTAAAATCCTTGTACAATGTGCAAATACATACTATTTGAGAATCTATTTTGCAAAAATGGCAAAGTCAAAATGTCCAAGGATTTGGGGCACAAAGGGAGTGTCTAGTACCTATCCATCTCTTCCATAGCCCATTATAGATGGACCACCCCTACATAGCCCACCCAGTCTTCACAGCCCACCCAGCCTAGATAGTTCACATGACCCACACAGTCCATACATTCATAGCCCATTCAGCCTATTTAGCCTAGACATCTCATCCCGACGCACATAGTCCACACATTCATAGCCTATACAGCTTACCCTATCCACCTAGGACACACAACCTGATGCTTATGCTGGTGGTGAGTGGGATAATGAGCTGGATGATGCTCATGCTGGTGATGAGATAGATGATGAGCTAGATGATGCTTATTACACCATGGGTTTGTATTTTTATTTTATAAGAATAATTATTGTCATTAATTAATATAATAAGTAGAATGAATGGCCTGTAATTTTAAAAAAAATATAAAAAAATTTAGCTGTGGGTATGTAACCACCAACAATTTTAGCAAAATTTTTTAAAGTAATTGTGGTGGTTACATAACTTCCGCCAATTTAAATTGCAAATTTTTTTAAAAATAATAGTGGTTGTTATACAATCCTTTCCATTTTAATGTCAATTTTTTTTGATAAAAATAGAAGTGGTTAAACACTACTAAATGCTTGATGCATGATTCCAGTGGTTGCACATAACCATCATTAATGTTAATCCAATGCCATATTTTCTGGTGGATTTTATAATTGCCACCATTGTACTCAGTAGCGGCTCAAACCGTTGCTATTGTTAATACATAACTATCGCTATTTTAAACTTTTTTTTTGGTAGTGTTGAAATCAAAGTAAAGACTATAACAATATGCAATCATGAACATATTTTTACAAGAAACTATTTTTTCTTGAAATTTTAATTATCATTAATGAAATAAAATAAATAGAAATTTGATTGATTATAAGTGTCATATTCTTCTTTGAAATATTTGAAAATTTTTTATTTCATGTTGAACTCTTTAAGTAGTCTGAGTAGTGAAAAAAAATGCAAGATAATAAATGATTTTTTGTATTTTTTATTATTATTATGCTAAAATGCACCTAAATGGCCAACCAAAATTTTTTATCTTGATTCAGAAAGGATATGAATAAAGATTGTAATACATGTAAATAAAGTGTTATAAAAATCCAAGTAATTAAAATGATGAATTGAAATAACATGTTATTATGATTGTTATGCTAATGATGTGCTATGAAAAATGAAGTGAATGAAAACCAAAATATATTTAAATGATATGCTATGAAAACTTGAGTAATTGAAATGATGTATTGGAAAAACATATTATCATGATGGATATGTTAATGATATGCTATGAAAAATGGTGTGAATAAAAACTAAAATGTATTTAAATAATATGCTTTTAAAAATTGAATAATTAGAAACATATCTTGAAACTAAACATGATTATGCTAATGATGTGAACAAAAATTATGATATATGTAAATGATATGTTATGAGAATCCGAGTTATGATAATTATGCTAAAATGGAAATTCAAAAATAACTAAAAAATGAGCATTTGATTACAAAGGTGGAGTGTGTGTGTGTGTGTGTGTGTGTGTGTGTGTGTGTGTATGTATATATGTATGTATGTCATGATATAGGAAAAAGAATTGAAGTGAAGGAGATATATGAAAATTATAATGCATGTATGGTATGAAATGAGTATGTCAAAATAATAAGATAATGATATATGCTCCTAGTGTCCTATTTTGGTGGAACTCTATTGTTTTGGAAAGTATTATCCTCTAAGGTATGGTTCCAAGCTTAAATAGTAGGCTTCTATGGATTATCTATAATTGCATAGTTTTCAAGGTGGTTCTATAATTTTATGATAGAACAAACTACCCCATACTAAAAGTATAGGGATCCCACTCCACAGTCATGATTGGAAGGAAGAACAAGTGCCTTCTCTTACGCCCATACTTATAAAATGAGCTATAATTTGAGCCAGAGCCTTCACAAAAATGATAAGGGGCATCCTCCCTCGATGCCTCATTACATGACTTCATTAGTTTATGGCTACGGATAAAAGTATATGGCACAAAAGTGTGTGAAGTGAAGTGCAAGTGTACCGTGTATGAGAGAAACATATCAAATTTTCAAGAATATATACAAGCAAACCCATAATAAGGTAGACTCGAGTATAGGGCTTAAAAGTGCGTGAAGAAAAGTGTAAGTGCAACATGAATGGGAGAAACATATCAAATTTTTAGGAATATATACAAGCTAGCCCACAATAAATATAATAAGAATAATTAAAATAAAAAAGATATGAAACTAGAAACTAAATAAAACATGTGAGAAATATTTACATATAACAATACACTGTCATTTTAGGGATTAATAAGATATGTTAGGCCTTGATATATTATATAATTATTTTCTTTTGGATTGACTCTCTAACCTTTCCCAATGAAGTCACCGTACTATCAAAATGTGTTCTCAGGATGTGCTACATGGATAACGATTATTCTAATTAATAAAATAAGATTCAAAAATGATTTTTTAATAGAAAAATTAGAAACAAAAAAATGGATAAAACAAGGTCTTATTAACCAAAGAAGATAGTTTAGGAGTCTAATTGTATATGAGGAAGGTGCTCAGTATTCAACAACACTTATTAAATAAAAAATGACTATCATGAATTTAATTATGCAATATAATATGGCCATGAATATTTTATTAATCCCTAAATAAACAATATCAACATTCATAAAATAAAAGACAATAAAGTAAATTTTTAAGTATCTTTGTGGTTTTTACTTACTACTTTATCTGAAGTAGAGAGAAAAAGTGAACTCACTGAGTGATTTTATATGAGGTGTAAATTTAAAATAGAGTAAAAAATAGTAATTTTAAACCAAAGTTGAATGAATGAATAATTTTGATAATTAAAAGCATACAAAAATCAAATACTTTTATTTTTAATTTTTTTTCGAATTTTATTATTATATGTAAAACAAGAGGAAAAGAAGATTGGAAATTGAAACAAATAATAAAGGTGGATAAAATTATATATATATATATATATTATCTTTTTCATTTCTATTATTGTATATAAGATAACAAAATTAAAAATTTAAAATAACTAATAAATTATCCAAAATATTGTCAAAATACTAAAAATAAGATTAATAGAAATCTTAAATAAACATGAATGTAATCCTAATGTATCCTATGATTCTTCCATAAAAGAGCCAGAACTCTTGGTTTCTTAGGGCCGTTATTCTTGAGCCTGGAGAGGATAGAAATGACCGTTACATATGATGACTAAATAGTTTACTATCTTATCATCGATGTAGAAGTTTTGAACTTACTATTGTACTCTTATTTCTAATGAATGATTTTAACTTTACAAATTAAAAGAAATTCTAATAAAGGAAATCAAGACTTTCTTAAGAAAATGAAAGAAACACTTAGGAACATATGAAACAAATGATATCAGTAATAGATATAGAAAATCAAATGTGGATATTAAAGAAAATGATAAAAAGAAATCATCATCTAAATGGAATAAAATTTTCTAGTTGGCTTCAATAACCAACCAATATATCACTAATTCAATAAAGTTTAAGATGAAAGATTAAGGAAACACATAAATCATGATCATAGGTATCAAAATTAAACATCCATAATAATGTACTCACTGTCTAATCTTGAATCACTTTATGATAACAAAGATAAAAAAATATTAACATTATTTGTAAGCTATAATCCAACTCTCATGTGAAATCGCAAAAGAATGTAGTATCAATAATGATGATGTTCAAACTAACACTCATCAAACCTATGTTTTTGTAATACTCTAAATATTTTAAATAATAATAATATCAATTTTTGGCAATAAAATAAGAAAAATAAAAATTTCAAAGAATTCAGAATTATAAATTTGAAGTTATGAGAGAATTAAATATAGTGGAAATGGAAAATATGAAATTTTGAGGATTTATTTATGTAAAACTTTGAAGATATTGAACTGGGGTTATGGATATCAGTTGAGTACAAAATTAGAGCCGTTATGAAGGTATATAATTTAACTAATTTGTATTAAAATTTTGTGATTATTAGATATTGACAAGTATGTTAAATTTGAGTTCAAAATGGGAGAAATAGGAAAGTTAAAGGGAAAATGGTCAACTTGAAGTTATTGAGAAGTTGACCAAGTTTTCCTCTTTTATCATCCAATTAGTTAGCTTCCCTTTCCTTTCCTTGGACTTTAACTTAATGAAGTCATGCAGACTCCTTCATCCTTTTCCTCAAGCTTCCAACTCTCTCTATAACTTTACTCTTTCTCTATAAGTAAGCTCATACACTTTTCTTATTATTTTCTTAAATTTTTACTACTAAATCTTCTTTTCTTGCTCTTCAATTTGATAACAAAATCATGCTAATTCATTAGGTGAAACTTCAAAAATAAATTTTTGAAAAATTTTGCTACTATTCATATCACTATTCAACCCATGAATCAACATGGTTTTTCTTATGTTTTAGAGTTTGAATTTATTAGATATAGTTGGTTTCTATGAATTGAATCATAATTTGAATATAGAAGCTTAGTTGAAGAGAGAAATCTTTGGAAAAGTATGGGAACTAATAGACTCTTCTTTGTGTTCTTGAAGAACATAGACAGATTTGGTGTGTATAGCTGCACCTCTGTATTTCCAATTAGCAAGGTGAAATTTTTTTTTTACCATTCTTATGAATTAATATATGTTTCTTGATTGTAATCTACTGAGTAAATGAAAATGGTTAATGAAAATGGGTCATGTGATTGTGAGGCATAATTTATGATTAAATGGTTTAATCAATAAATTAATTAGTTAATGATTGAAATGAATGGATTTTGTGTATGTTTGAGCCAATAAAATATGTTGAAATAAGTTTTTATGGTGAGATTTTGCCTTACAAGTAGCTTTTCCTATTTTTCGACTATTTGCATGCAAAATTTGCTCGTATGAGTTGAATTGCATCATTTTGAACTAAACTTGCGATCATACTCACAAAAACCTAATAGTTTTTCTTGACCAATTTGAATTAAATTTTGAACTAAAATTTGATTATTCGAATTGACCTTCCCTGCCTTATTTTTTATTTTGATCACAATTGAAATTAGAATTCCTAAAAGTTTTCAAAATTTAGCAAGCAAACTCATATTTTTAACTATATTTGCTCAAGTTGAATCAAGCTTTTCACAAGTAAATTTTTCAATTCAAATCGTGATCATGCTCGTCCTCTTTAGTGATTCTAACTGTGATCTTGATTGTGTCTTTAGCAAATTTCATATTATTTAATTAGTGTCTATTTCTCCTAATTTTATTCTAAATTCCTTAAATAACTTTTATAATGAATCCAAATAACTCAAACTTAATAAATAGAGTTTATAAAAAAATACGAATCCCAAGCTGGTAACAAGGAATGGAAGTATTAAGTATGCAAGAGTATCCAATCAATGAATTTATAAACCAAGGTGATTATGAGATAAGAAAGTATAAAGATAATAATGAATGACTATGATTGTGGAAATTCAATTACTACGAGTAGCATCATGGTGTAAAGCCTGATGATGTACTTGAATATTGAATAGTATGTGATATTGTGATGATATGATTGTTGTTGGAATTGTAATCATTTGCAATAAATGATTATTTGGCTTAAAGCTTGTTAATGTATACTAATGGGAATGAATTATTGTATTTATTATGAATACCATGGTTATATATAGTGTGATGGCATTTGTGAATTTATAAATGGTGTGTGTGACACCATGAATGATATTGAAATGTGATCATATGATATTGATGGGGTGTGATGGAGAATTATGAACCAGATCTTGGATCTGTAGGTTTTACATTGATGAGTGGGATAAAGATGGATTGGAGGGATAAGGTTGGGTTTGTATGGATAAGGCTAAATCAGAGTAACAAGGAGATTTACATTCTTGTTATATCATATTGAATGACTTGGAATCATTTGAATTGTTGCAAAATCTTATTATTTAATTAGAATACAAAGTGAGCTTAAATGTTGGCCTGTGGCTTTGAGAGCCTAACTCAACACCATGTTCAAAAGTAATATAAAGTAAGTTTCATCATATATGAATCTCTAATTATCAATGATTGCTTATGGAAGATTCTATGAGAATTAGCCAAATAGATGGGTATGAATACTTGTATTTGTATATCCTTTGATGTTTAATGAGTTCATAAGTCTGGTACATTTTATTCATTGAGCCCCACACTCACTTTTCTGTGGAAAATTTTTTTAGATTCTCAAGATACTATAAATCCCATTCTAGAAAAGTAAAATGCATAATAATCAGATGAAAATAACAATTGACATCTACACCACCATGATATCGAGTCCATTGGAAGCTATTAGATAAACAGTTGCTATATCGTCATCCTGAATCTATCAGGATGTGAAGTTTTACTTGATGTGGAGATTATTCCACTTGAACTACCAATGTATTGTTAATGATGGCCTTGGGATGGTTCGACCTTTAAAGGTCAACCATCAAGTTAAAAACTATCTTGCTCTCTTTCAAAAACATGTAAATAGAAAAGGCCATAGAGGTTAGTTACAATAACCTATGTTTTGGTAATATGATAAGACATAGGTTAAAGTAACTTCTTTTGAATGCCCTGTCTTTTTGAAAAGTGCTTTTATCAGTTTTGATAGTGGAATCAGGCTCTAGAATGTAGACTTTGTAGTAGTTATATGTTGTAATTGTTGTAGACTTATATGCATTTGAACAAGACTAGTATATGGCCTGTTGGGTAGTACCAATGTAAATTAATTAATGTTTGTATATATTTTCTCATGAGTAACCTTATATGTTGAGTTTGTCACAATTTAGTCACCTTTGTTTTATGATGAGATAATTCTAGAAATAACTTAAGAAAATGATAACAAGTAGTGATGGTAAAAGGTTGATAAATATCTAGTGAAAGAGTGATATTCATGCCAATCATAACCAGGACTTTAAGGTTATGACATTTGTTGGTATCAGAGCAATAGTTTGGGATAAACCTATAAGAATAAGCCTACATGTAGAGTCATTTAGAGTTATATAATGGTGGTGGTTTCATCAAGTGTTAATAGGAATAGTACCAGTAGCACGTGTGCACTCAAGAACACATTGTTGATACCATACCCATTAACCTGGTGAAATATGTGTCGGTGTTAACAGAGTCCAAAAAAAACTGTCTTGGGTCTTAAGAATCTGAGTAATTTTATGATGTAGACTATGGTGAGAACTTGAAGATAAGAAGGCCAAGAACATGAGTCCGATCATGGAGGATTATCCATTAGATGAAATAGTCCCTAACATGAAACTAGTGAAAACTTGAAAGTTCCCCAATAGGTAGAAAACTTACTTCAGCAAGCAATGGATCAACTAGTACATACATTAATACAAAATCAAAATTAAGATTAAAGTAGAGAGACTAAATGGCATAAGTGAAATGAAAGAGATTGACTTTCCCTTGCTAAAAAAGAAAAAGAGAATACTTTGAAAATTGTTCATGAATTCTTGAAACTAAAACCACTCGACATGCAGAAACGGATTCTTCTGTAAACTCGTATCAATTTTTGGATGAAATTGAAAGGTATGGTAGGATGCTGCAATGCCCAAAACCCTTATTGATAGAATTAATAGGATATCAACTAGATGATCTAGCACATTATTGGTATGTTGGAGCTATTGAAGGGCAAGCTATAGATGCAAAACAATTAACTTAGGTGATATTCCCAAAAGTTTTTAATGATAGATTCTTCCTTCTCAGTGTCTAAAAAGCGAATGCTTAGAGATTTGAAAATTTAAGCAAAAGAATATGTCTATAAATGAATATGATGCTCAATTCACTCGACTCTTCTAGTATGCTATTCATTTGGTTCCTAATAAAGACATGAAAACAGAAAGATTTGTACAAGGATTACACAATTATTATTCTGATCATGTTAAAATTGACCCAAATACAACATACCAATAAGCCATAAATCAGGCTTTGCAGGTGAAGTTGAGGTCTAAAAAATGTCGAGAGAGGGAAATGTCTTCTACTAGTAAAACGAGAATGTGTACAGAGGGGACCTATATAATTTAGAGTAGGAGATCAATTCCAGATCATGGAGTACCACTAAGTGGGTGGTGAGGGAATTTTTTTGGATCATCTTGATCTTAGAGTCTAACTGTAACAAGAAACACAAATGGTCAGCCTGTTTTGGATGCTTTTGTTCCATTTCATGGAAGGAGTGTATTCCAGAGTTAGGCAAATTTAATGTGAAAGTGCAACAATGCAAAGTTTGTAATACAAGTCATTATGGACTTTGTAAGAAGATTTGACTGGATGTTTTCGATGTGGTTAATTAGGGCATAAGGCAAAGGAATGTCCTAAGAATGTAGGTGCCTTAGGGTATGGTATAAATTATCAAGCAAGACCTTAGAATCAATTGGCAGCACCATCTATGGTCATAGTAAGAGCACCCACTGTGTTTGGACAGAATGATGGGTGAGGCAATCATGGACAAAATTCCAATGAAGCCATAACAAGAGTTTATAACCTCACTCAGTAGGAAGCCTAAATATCAAATGCTGTTATTTTAAGTGCTTTGAAAATACATGATCTATAGGCTTGAGTACTATTTGACCTTGGAGCTACTCATTTGTTTATTGCAAAGAAATTTACCACCATGTTTAATGAACTCGGTGAATTGATGAATAACCATTGATAGTGGTAACCCTTATCAGTGAAACTTTCCTAGCTGACCATTTGTTCAAAAATTGTGTTATGACCATAGGGGATAAGCAAGTAACTGCATATCTAATAGTGCTAGATATGGTTGATTATAATGTAATTTTAGGTATGGACTGGCTATCTCAGCATTTTGTGTATGTGAACTATTTAGATAAGATAGTTACTTTTCACGTGGCTGAACCTTCTCCTATAATGTTTCAAGGAGAACAAATGGCTGAGATAGCTAGGTTAATTTCAAGTATGCGAGTTTGGAAATTGTTGAATAATGGGTGCACAGCTTATTTGGCTATAATATAGGACATGAACCAAAATGTTACAAATCCAAATGAAGTTCAGGTAATACAAGAATTTCTTAATGTATTTCTTGATAAGTTACCCAGATTACCACCAGATAAGGAAATCAAGTTTAATATTGATCATATACCAGGCATATAGCCTATTTCTATTTCTCCTTATCAAATGGCACCAATGGAGTTAAAGGAACTAAAAATTTAGTTACAGGAATTACTAGATAGAGGGTTTATTAGCTCAAGTGTGTCACCTTAGGTAGCACTCATACTTTTTGTAAAGAAGAAAGATGGATCATTACGATAATGTAATGATTATTGCCAATTGAATAAAGTGACATTCAAAAATAAATATCCTCTCCCTTATATCGATGACTTGTTTGATCAACTGTAAGGACCAAAATATTTCTTAAAAATTGATTTGAGATCGAGGTACCATCAAATGAAGATCCATAAAAAAGATATACCCAAAACTTTCTTTTGTACGTGATATAGGCATTATGAATGTCTTATAATGTCGTCTAGGCTAACAAATGCCCTAGTTGCTTTTATAGATCTGATGAATGGAGTGTTCAAACCCTTCTTGGATAAATTTATGATTATATTTATTGATTGTATCATAGTCTACTCCAAGAGTGACAAAGAGCATGATCAAAACCTATGAATAGTTTTGCAAAGACTATGAGAGCTTGAACTTTATGCAAAGTTCTCCAAATGTGAGTTCTTGATGTCTAGTATTAAATTTCTCAGGCATGTCATGTCACAAGAGGGAGTATAAGTAGATCCTCAAAATATAGAAGTTGTAGAAAATTGGCCTAGACCTTCAATGGTCACTAAGATTCATAGTTTTTTGGGATTAGCTGGATATTATCGAAAGTTTGTCAAGGATTTTTCTCAGATCACTACTCCATTTACTAAACTTACTCAAAAAGGAGTACAATTTGAATGGACTCCTACTTGTGAGGAAAGTTTCCAAAAATTGAAGGAATGCTTGATGACAACCCTGTGTTGGCATTACTATATGGATCAGGTGGTTATGTAGTGTATTGCGATGCTTCACGCATTGGTCTTAGGTGTGTATTAATGCTGAATGGAAAGGTAATTGTGTATGCATCATAACAATTGAATAAACACGAACAAAATTACCCTACTTGTGATCTAAAAATGGCAGTGGTAGTTTTTGCATTAGAAATATGGAGACATTATGTTTATGGAGAAATGTGTGAGATCTATAAAGATTATAAAAGTTTGAAGTATATTTTTGAACAAAAGGATCTTAATCTTAGACAATGAAGGTGAATGGAGCTAGTTAAGATTATGATTGTTTAATATGATATCATTCGGGTAAGGTGAATATAGTTGTTGATGCATTGAGTTGCAAGTCAGCAAGTGTAGCTCATTTTCTTTCTAAAGAAGAAAAATTGTTGTATTTTTACTGAAAGTTCAAAAAAATTGGAGTGCGATTGGAAGTTTCAAATCAAAGAGTAATTCTTGCCCATATGGCAGTACAATCAGTAATAGCTAATTGTATTAAGGAGACTCAAAAACAAGATCCATATTACCAGATTCTTAAATAAAAAGGGGGAAAGGGAATTAAACTCAAATATTGAAATTGATGAGGTAGAAGTGTTAAAGAAAGAAGGACGATTGTGGGTTCCTTAAGTATCTGAGAAGATTTATTGTATCAAGCTTATAATTCATCATATATGATGTACCCTAGTGTGACTAAAATGTATCATGATTTGAAAGATGTGTTCTAGTAGGAAGGCATGAAATGTGATATGTTGGAATATGTAACAAAGTGTCTTATGTGTCAAAAGCTAAACATCAACGACCAGTAGGATTGCATCAATCCATTAAGATTCTGGAGTGGAAATGGGAAAGTATTACAATAGATCTCCTAGTTAGATTGTTGAGATCGTCGAAAAGTAATGATTTGATTTAGGTCATTATTGATCATTTGATTAAATTAACTTATTTCCTTCTAGTTAAGACGACTCATTCAACTGCTTAATATGCACAACTATACCTTGATCGAATAATTCCCTTACATGGTGTGCTGTTAATGATCATATCAGATTGTGGTACTCAGTTTACCTTTTTGGTAGTCATTTCAGCAAGCGTTAGGTACTCAACTATGGTTTAGCATTACTTTCCATCCACAAAGTGATGGTCAATTGGAGCAAACAATCCAGATTCTGGAGGACATTCTTCGAGCATGCATAATGGAATTTGAAGGAAACTAGGGAAAGTACTTGCTTCTTATTGAATTCGCTTATAACAATAGTTACCAATTGAGTATTCAAATGACACCCTTTGAAGCATTGTATGGAAGGAGATGTGGATCTCTAGTAGGTCGTTTTGAACTTAAGGAGGCAAAGTTATTAGGGCTGGATCTTGTAGTAGATGTAGTTGAAAAGATATAATTGATTCATAAAAGAATGAAAGCAGCTTAAGATAGACAAAAGTCACATATGAAAAATAGCAAAAGAGACCTTGAATTCAAAATTGATGATTGAGTGTTTTTCAAGGTATCCCTTATGAAAGGAATTATGCAATTCGGCAGAAAGGGAAAGTTAACACCACAGTATATGGGACCATAAAGAATTATCAAACACATGGGAGCAGTGGCATATCAATTGGAGTTGCCAGATGAGATGAAAGGAATTCACCCTGTGTTTCATGTCTCTATGTTGAAAAAGTATATTCCAGATGAATCCCATAACATTAAAGAAGAATCAATCCAACTGGATGCCAAGTTGACTTACAAAGAGCAACCAACAGCTATCTTTGATTAACGAATTCAAAAATTAAGGTCAAAAGAAGTTCTTATGATCAAAGTATTATGGGAATTACATGATGAACAAGAAGCTATGTGGGAATTGGAAACTAACAATAAAAAGCATTCCACAATTATTTGATAAGGGATGAATATAAAAATTAGTAGTAATTCTGGTATATTTACTGACAATATTTTGAATTCAAGGACAAATTCTTTTTAAGAGGGGGAGAATTGTAATACCTTGAGTATAATAATAATAATAATAATAATAAAATAATTTTTAGTAATAAAATAAGGAAAATAAAAATTTTGAAGAATTTGAAATTATAGATTTGAAGTTATGAGAGACCTAGATATAATGGAAATGGAAAATATGAAAATTTGAGGATTTATTTCCATAAAACTTTAAAGATATTGAACTAGGGTTACAAATATTAGTTGAGTACAAAATTAGAGCTATTACGAAGGCATATAATTTAACTAATTTGAATTAAAATTTTGTGATCATTGGAGATTGACAAGTATGTTAAATTTGAGTTCAAAATGGAAGAAATAAGAAAGTTACTAGTAAGGGAAAATGGTCAACTTGAAGTTATTGATAAGTTAACCAAGTTTTTCCATTTTACCCTCCAGTTAGCTGGCTTCCTTTTCTTTTCCTTGGACTTCAACTTAATAAAGTCATATAGACTTCTTCATCTTCTTCCTCAAGCTTCCAACTCTTTCTCTAGCTTTACTTTCTCTACAAGTAAGCTCATCAACTTTTCCTATTATTTTCTTAAATTTTTACTACTGAATCTTCTTTTCTTCCTCTTCAATTTGATAACAAAATCATGCTGATTCATTGGGTGAAACTTTAGAAATGGATTTTTGAAAATTTCTACTACTATTCACATCATTATTCAACCCATGAATCAACATGGTTTTTCTTATGTTTTAGAGCTTGAATCTATTAGATATAGCTGGTTTCTATTAAATTGAGTCATAATCTAAATATAGAAACTTAGTTGAAAAGAGAAATCTTTGGAAAAGTGTGGAACCTAATAGACTCTTCTTTGCATTCTTGAAGAGCATAGACAAATTTGGTGTGTATAATTGCACCTTCATATTTCGAGCTAGCAAGGTGAATATTTTTTTTTTACCATTCTTGTGAATTAATATATGTTTCCTAATTATGATTTGCTAAATAAATAAAAATGGTTGATGAAAAAGGGTTATATGATTGTGAGGTATGATTTGTGATTAAATGGTTTGATCAATGAATTAGTTAATTGATGACTGAAATGAATGGGTTTTGTGTATTATTGAGCCAATAAAACATGTTGAAATAAGGTTTTATGGTGAGATTTTGCCTTATAAGTAGCTTCCTTGTTTTTTGACTATTTGCATGCAAAATCTACTTGTACAATTTGAATCACACCATTTTGAATTAAATTCACAATTATGCTTGCAGAAACCTAGTTATTTTTTTTTATTGATTCGAATCAAATTTTGAACTAAAATTTGATGATTCAAATTAACCTTCCCTGCCTTGTTTTTCAATTCTGATTGCATTTGACATTAGACTTCTTAAAAGTTTTCAAAATTTAGTGAGTAAACTCATATTTTTAACTACATTTCCTCGAGTCAAATCGAGCTCTTCACAAATAAATTTTCCATTCGAATCATGGTAATGTCACTTTCTTCTGCGATTCTACTTGCGATCTTGATCACATCTTAAGCCATATTATTTAATTAATGTCTATTTCTCCTAATTTATTCTAAATTACTTAAATTACTTTTATAATGAATCTAAATAACTCAAACATAATAAATAGAGTTTATAAAAAAATACAAATCCCAAGTCGGTAACAAGGAATAGAAGTATTATTTATACAAGAGTATCCAATCAATAAATTTATAAACTAAGGTGATTATAAGACAAGAAAGTATAAAGATAATAATGAATGAATGTGATTGTGGACATTTAATTACTATGAGTAGTATCATGGCGTAAAGCTTGATGATGTACCTGAAATGTGATGTTATGATGTTATGATTGCTATTGGAATTGTAATCATTTGCAATGAATGATTATTTGGCTTAAAACTTGTTTATGTATAAGAATAGGAATGAATTATTGTATTTATTGTGAATACCATGGTTATATAAAGTGTGATGGCATTTATGAATTTATGAATGTTGTGTGTGACACAATGAACGATATTAATATGTGATCATGTGATATTGATGGGGTGTGATGGAGAATTATGAATCGAATCTTGGATCTATGCATTCTAAATTGGTGAGAGGGATAAGGATGGATTAGAGGGATAAGGTTGGGTTTGTGTGGGATAAGATTGGATTAGAGTAACAAGGAGATTTATATTCCTATTATATAATATTGAATGACTTGGAATCATTTAAACTATTACAAAATATTATTATTTGATTAGACTATAAAGTGAGCTCAAATGTTAGCAGGTGGCTTTGGGAGCCTAACTCAGCACCATGTTCAAAAGTAAATATAATGTAAGTTTCATCATATATGAATCTCTAATTGTCAATGATTGCTTATGGAAGATTCTATAAGAATTAACCTAATAGATGGGTATGAATACTTGTATTTGTACATGCTTTGCTATTTAATGAGTTCATAAGTTTCATACATTTTATTCATTGAGTCCCATACTTATTCTTCTATGGAATTATTTTTTTTAAATTCTCAAGATACTACAAATTCCATTAAGGAAAAGTAAGAGGGATGATAATTCGACGGAAATAACAACTAATACCTACACCACTATGATATCGAGTTGTTAGGAAGCTATTAGATAAACATTCACTATGCCATCATCTTGAATTTGTCAGGATGTGAAGTTTTACATGATATGGAGATTATTCCACTTGAACCGCCAAATGTACAGTTAATGATGACCTTGGGATAATTTGACCCTTAAAGGTCAACTATTAAGTTAAAAACTATTTTGCTATCTTTTGAGAACATGTAAATAGAAAGGGCCACAAGGCTTAGTTACAATAACCTATGTTTTAGTAATATGATAAGACATAGATTAAGGTAGCTTCTTTTGAATGCCTTATCTTTTTGAAAAGTGCTTTTGGAAATTTTAATAGTGGAATTCGGCTCTAGTATGTAAAATTAGTAGTAGTTATATGCTATAACTATTGGCGACTTATATACGTTTGAGCAAGACTAGTATGTGGCTTGTTGGGCAGTACCAATGTAAATTAATTAATGTTTGTATATATTTTCTTATGAGTAGCCTTACAGGTAGAGTTTGCCCCAATTTAATCGCCTTTATTTTATGGTGAGATAATCCATAAATAACTTAAGAAAATGATAATAGATAGTGATGGTAAAAGACTGGTGAATATCTAGTGAAGAAGTGTTATCATCAAACAACAACAATAAAATATGTTGTAATTAAGTATTAATGGGAGAAAATAGTATCAAAATAAGAATATTAAAAATAATATAGTACTCTTGTGTCAAAATTTGTCATGTACATAAATACCCCTTAAAAAAAATGAAAAGATGATTCTAAAGAAAGAAGATAGAACTAGACATTATATTATAGATGGCCAATTTAAAGCCATCATAAATATTATCTATTTGACCTACTGCACAAAATTATATTAGAAGAAAATCTATTTCATGAACACATGGACACTATCACATGATCTAGTTCTAATAATAAAATAAAATTTAAAAATATTGAACTATGAAAAGTAAATTCTCTTACCTATAAAAAAAATTATGGCACTAGGATAAACTAGTAAACCAAATCAAGACATGTATGTGTAGAACACATGAAGAAAGATTTCTACAGTAGATTAAGTTGAAAACAATATTCCAATTCCCAACCAACAAAGTGTGCAATTAGTGTGCAATTAGTGTGTAGGTGTAGATGAGACCAAACCTCGCAGCCTCACAATATTAACCAAGAAACAGGAGAAAAGTGTATCTAATTATAACACAACTATTCCTAGTCCAATTTTTTTCCCTCTCCTTTCTGACTTTGTTCTTTGTCTTTCTCTTCTTATGATCTTTGCTCTTTTAATTTTGATCTTCTCTCTATTGATAATTGGGGAAGGATAAACTCTCCCCCTCATAATTATCTTTAACCTTGTTGTATCCTTTCTAAAAAATAACTAAAAGATAAAATTAAATGATAAGTAGACAAAATAAAAATAAAAAAAAATTAATCCAATTCTTTATCTTCTTTTTTTTTACTAAAATAAAATCAATATCTTTTTTATTTAAATTTTAGATTATTTAAATATAATATAATAATGCAAAATATCAAGGATAATTATTAAAAAAAGATAATAATAAAATAAAAGATAAATCTTAATGAAACTTTAAATTTAGATAAAGCTCTTTTTTGTATAGACAAATGTAAAATAATATGAATAAATGATAAAAGTGGAAGAGATAAATAATATTTAAAAAATAAAAACAATAATAACTGACTAATCTTAGTAAAAGTTAATGATAATTATCAAATGAAATCAAAATTTTTTTATGTTTTCAATATTTTCTATTTTTTTATTTGTTTAGATATATGAAATGAAAATAAATGATAACTGATAAAAGAAAACAAAATTACTCTTAAGTAAGCAATTTTCTTCTCTTTTTTAATGTTAAAAATTGAAAAATAAGATAAATTGCATGATTTTGCATTTTTTTGTAATTTTTTAAAGATATTTTCTAATAGATTTAGATAAAATACAATGTTCACACTGACCATCCATTAACACTAACTAAATCTTCCTAAATCATTACATTAAACAAAATAATCATAACCTCAGTAAATCTGTCACCAATTTATAAAAAATTGTTACTTTAATTTTTCAAGATCAAATCACTTTTGATGAAGGACATTTGGTCAGTAAATCCGTAGCTAAATTTCATCACTAAATGAAAAAATTCTTATAGTGATTTTTGCACACATCATTTACTAAGTATTAAAAAAACTTACTTGTTTTAATATATTGTTGAATTACTATAATCAGTATAATCAAAATACAACTTTTCCTACTTTGATTTCTTGTAGTGATTTTTGTGCACATCATAATTATGTATAGCTAATTAAAACACAACTTTTCCTACTCCAATTTCTTTCCCTCTTCTCTCTTTGATTTATTTTCTTGTCCCTTTTTTATGATTTCTGCCTTTTTAACTTTGACTTCCTCTTTATATATAATTGGAAAAAGATGAACTTTATTACGTCCTTTTTAAAAGATAGCTAAAAAATAACACTAAGTGATAAACAGATAAAATAAAAATAAAAATTATAACCCACTTCTTCATCTTATTTTTATTTTTTTGCTAAAATAAAATCAATACCTTTCAATGTATTTTTTTAGATTGCCAAGTTAACTTCACAAAGCCTTATTACATGAAAATTTATTTCATGAATACATGGACACCGTCACGTGATCTAGTCCTAGTAATAAATAAGAATTCAAAAATATTGAACTATGAAAAGCAAATTCTCCGACTTCAAAAAATTATGACAATAGGATAAATTAATAAACCAAATCAAGACATGTAATCTATGTGTTGAACATATGGAGAAAGATTTCTATAGTAGATTAAGTTGAAAACAATATTCCAATTCCCAATCAACAAGGTGTGCAATTAGTGTGTTTGTGCAGACTGGACCAAATCTCAACCTCACAATATTGACAAAGAAATAGTAGAAACATGTAACTAATCAAAACACAACTTTTCCTATTTCAATTTCTTCCCCCCCCCCCCCATTCTCGTTGATTTCTTTTTTCTTGCCTCCCTTTTCTTATGATTTTTTCTCTTTGAACTTTGATCCCTCTCTATTTATAATTAAGAAAAGATGAACCCTTTTCTTAATAATAATTATCTTCAATTTTGTTGTGTTCTTTCTAGAAGATGACGACTACCAGAGAACAATTAATAAGCTTTGAAGGAATAATATATTCCATGGAATAGATTTACCTTATATAGGCTTACATAAACAACAAATAAGTGTACATGATAACATGTTTCCTGCCACAACTTTACGAAACCGAGATCCACTAACAAATAGGAACAGCAAACAACTAACCCCAAATAAATAGGAAATCATAACAAGTACGTTAACTTAGCAACTTAAATAAATTATTTTAAATAAAATTAAATCAGCAACGGACATGGTAAATCAAGTCTCGTGCATCCTTATCGAGCAGCTGGTGTCATAATCTTTAACACTCCCTCAACAGCTTTCGTTCTTCCAACCATGCCTAGCTGATGATAGAAACCTTCAAACTTGTTGACGCTCAAACCTTTTGTGAACAGATCCGCTACTTGGTCCTCTATCTTAATCTGCTTCAATCCAATCTCCTCTTGCAGAACCTTTTTCCTGATAAAATGATAATGCACTTCCACATGTTTTGTTCTTGAGTGAAAAACTGGATTTTCTGTCAAACTAATTGCTGACTGGTTGTCACAATGCAAGGGAATTACATGGTCTATGGGTTCGTGTAGATCCTTTATAAGTTGTATATGTTGGAACTAAAAATAAAAAAAATAAAATAAAAAAAGAATATTTCTGGAGAAGAATATGAGAAAAGATAAATTCTTTAATCATAACCTTAACTCAATATATAAAGAAACAATGCACTCTATCTAATTCATAAGCTTGCTAACTTATTTCTCTTCCTCACTTTTTGATTGTATTACAAAAACTGAAACAAGCTATATTTATAGGTAAAACTAGACTAATAAGATAAAAATAAAATTTTCAACTTCATTCCAACAAATCAGTATTATCTTCATTAAGTTTTATCTACTGCACTATAAAAATAAAGGCTTAAGACTTAACCCAACAGATTGACCTTATTTTCACTAAACTTTATCTATTACATTCCAAAAATAAAGACTTATGGCTTATCTCAAACTTCAGGCTTATCTTGTTACAATTGAGGCTTCAGTTTCCACAATTTAACACTTCAGCCTTTATCATTTTTTTTTTAAAATTTAATTTAGATTATTTTCAATAGGCTCCCTTAAATTTGATTTTGAAATAACATCAAGTATTATCTTCAACTTCTTGAATGCATCCGCCTTTAGTGATTTTGTTAGAATATTTGCAACTTGATTTATAAACTTATAAAATTCTAATTCAATTTCACCATTTTTTACTAACTCATGAATATAATGATACTTGATGCCAATATGCTTGCTTCTCTCATAGAAAGCTAGATTTTTGGCCCATGCAATAGCTGACTTATTAGCACACATAATTTTCATAGGACTTGTCTATTCATATATTAATTCACCGAGCATCCTACGAAGCCAAACTGTTTGACACGCTACAGAAGCTATGGTCATATACTTTGCTTCTATTGTGGAAAGCACAACAACCTGTTGTTTCTTTAAGGACCATGAAAAAGATCCTTGTCCAAAAAAGAAATCATATCCAGAAGTGCTTTTCCAAGTTTTTGCATGGCCTTACCACTCACGTACAGTAGAATTTGTTTTGCTGCTTGTAAAATGTGATTAGTAAGGTTCTTCCATGAATCAACTAATAACCCCCACATCATAGGTGATATCTGGTTTGCTGCAAGTCAGATATCTTAGACTACCAACTGAGCTTTTGAAATATGTGAGATTTATTAGTTTCCTGCTTTCTTCTTTCTTCGACTCTAACCGTTTTGCAATTGATGTTTGGATAGGCTTGAGTGACTCTATTTTTAAACATTTCAAAAATATCGTTGACATATTTCTGTTGGGAAATAAAAATGCCATAATCAATCTGCTGCACTTCAATGCCTAAAAAATATGGCATCAATCCCCTGTTTGTCATCTCAAACTAGCTAGTCATTGGCTCCCTAAATTCATCAAACATCTCTTTGCAATTTCCTGTAAATATCAAGTCATTAACATAAATACAAACAATAATGAGATCACCATTAGGTTTTTACTTGATATATAAGGTATGCTTATAAGGACATTTCTGGAAATCTTGCAGTAGTAAGTATGCATCAATCTGACTATACCAAGCATGAGGTGCTTGTTTCAACCCATATAATGCCTTCTTAAATTTGTAAACTTGTTTCTCATGTTCTTTCTTCATGTAACCAGGTGATTGCTCAATATAGACCTCTTCATCAAGGAAGCCATTCAAAAATCTAATTTTACATCCATTTGATGAATTTTCCATTGATTTTAAACTGCAAATGCTACAATCATCTGAATAGAATCCATTCTGAAAACTAGTGCAAACACTACAAAGTAGTCAATTCTAGGTTTTTGTCTGTAGCATTTTACAACTAGTGTTGCCTTCAAGTGATCCACCCATCCGTCAGGCTTGTACTTTATCTTTTACACCCATTTGACTCCAATAGGCTTCCTCCCAGGTGGTAAAGTAGTTAGTTCCCATATGTCATTTTTCTCTATCAAATGAGTCTCATTGCTTGAATCCATTGTTCATCAGTTATTGCATCTTCATAGGAAACTAGGTCACAATATGCAAATAGGCAAAAGTTCACAATAGTTTCATTAGTGGATACATCTTCATGATCATTATCATATGTAACCATATAGTCTTGCAAACAAGTTAGCATCACTTGTGTTTGTTGAGGATGCTTTGATGTCTTTGGAACTATTGTTGGTGGAAAAAAGCTTCTAGGGAATGAACTGTCAAATGAAGGTCTTTCTATTTCCATTGACTTTGGTTTATCTTCTATGATAACACCTTATTTTTGTTCATCTATTTGATTCCATACCCATGCTTTATCTTCAATGAATTGGATATCTCTGCTCACAGTCACTTCTTTTATTACAAGATTGTATAATTTGTAACCCTTAGTCACTTCACTGTAGCCAATGAAAATGCACTTTTGGCTTTTATCATCTAGTTTTTTTCTTTACTCATCCGTAAGATGTGGATATGTAAGACACCCAAATATGCTTAAGAAAGAGACTTCTAGCTTGTTACTACTCAAAGTTTCTTAAGGGGTTATTCCAAGAATACTTTTTATGGGACACCTATTTAATAAAAATACAGCACAGGTAATATCTTTCGCCCAAAAAGGCTTTGGCAAAGTTTTAACTTTTAATAAACTCCTAGTCATTTCAAAAATTGTTCCATTTTTTTCTTTTAGCTATGCCATTCTACTGAGGTGTATAACTGGCTGTCAAATGATGTTGGATCCCTCAGCTTTGGCAAAAATTTAAAAATTCATTTGAAGTGAACTCTACTCCTCTATCAATTTTTAAGGTTTTTACATAGCAACCACTTTGTTTTTCTACAAAATTCTTAAATTCTTTAAATTTCTCAAATGTCTCTAATTTTTCTTTAAGAAAATATACCCAAGTCTTTCTAGTAAAATCATCCACAAAGATTAAAATGTACCTTTTATGTCCAAATGATTCCACCTTAATTGGACTACAGATGTCTGTGTGTACTAACACCAATGGTTGCCTGGCCCTTCTAGGTTTTCCAGCTAGAAAGGAATCTTTGTGCTATTTTCTAAGAATACACCCTATACATTGTTGATTAGGAGCTTTAATTATCGATAAGCTTGTTACCATCTTTTTTAGAGCCAATAGTTTCAGCCTACAAAAGTTCAGATGATCATATCAAAGATACTACAACCATTCTTCATCTTTCAAAATTGTTGAAAAATTCATCAATGCTCCTATTTGTAGAGGAAATATGCGATTTTTGTCATATGCACTCTTGTAATCATTTTGTCATTTTTGCCTTTGATTGTGCAAACTCCTTTTTGGATATCAATTTTATGTCTTTTTTTAGAAACCTGACCAATAATTAATAAGTTCCAATAAAGACTTGGCACAAAATAAACATTAACTATAGTAACATTTGTACTATCTTTGAATTTAATGCTGATGTCACCTTTGCCCACAATGAGAATTTTGAATTTATTTCCAAAATTTACTTTTCCATGTACAGATTCATCCAGATATGAGAAAAACTCCTTCATTCCACACATGTGATTATTGCACCAAGTATCAAAATGCCATATCTTTATATACTTTATATTTGGCTTATTTGATGTGCATGTAAGCACTAGGTTCTCTTCCAAATTTGTAGTATTTGTATGCTCCGCAAACTCATTTGGTATCTTGATATAACACTCGTTTCAATAATGTCTATATTTTTTACATCTAAAACATTGAACATTATATTTGTTACTTGTTCCACTATGACCTCCTTAATGTTTTTGAAAATTACTATCACTTGATTTTTCTTTGTTGGAGGAATTAGAATATCCACCTCTTCCATGTCCTCATCTTCATCCACCAAGACCTGGATCGCCTTGGTAGTTGTTATGATTTTGGTGATTGACCATGTTTTGCAAAGCTTGCTTGGGATTTGAGCTTGTGGCTTTTTGATTCATCCGCTATTCATGTGAACATAATGAACCCATTAACCTCTCCATTGATATGGTTGACGTATCTCGTGATTCTTCAATTACTGTAACAACATAATCAAACTTTACAATCAAAGATCACAAGATCTTTTCTACAACTCTGGTGTCTAGAATTTATTCACTGTTGATTCTCAATTGGTTAACTATGAAATGAACTTAATCAAAGTAGGCTAAAAATTATTTTGAGTCATTCATGCGTAATGACTCAAAATTGCCTCGTAGTGTTTGTAGCCACACTTGTTTGACATGATCATCATATTTGTAGGATTTTTGTAAAATATCCTATACCTCCTTTTCTATATTCACACATGATATTTGTCCAAATATTTGTTCTTCAATGGTTTGAAAAATTGCATATAATGCTTTTTGATCCTTCTTTCGAATCTCCACTGGTGCATCTTTCTTATCTTTCTCCAATGCATCAAACTCCTTTTAGTCTTGTACTTTGATATAGCCAGTCTCTACCAAATTCCACAAATATTAGAATTTGAAGAATACTCTCAACTGGACACTCCAGTTATCATAATTTTTGCCATTCAATTTAGAAAGTTGTAGTTGGATTGAATTTGAAGCTATTTCACAACCTGGCTTTGATACTAGATATTGAAACTAAAAATTAAAAGAATAAAATAAAAGAATAATATTTTTAGAGAAGAATATGAGAAAAGAGAAATTTTTTTATCATAACTTTAACTTAATACATAAAGAAACACTGCACTCTATCAATTCATAAGCTTGCTAGCTTATTTCTCTTTCTCACTTTTCGATTTCATTACAAAAACTAAAACAAGCTATATTTATAGGCAAAACTAGACTAATAAGATAAGAATAAAATCTTCAACTTCATCCCAACAAATCAGCATTATCTTTACTAAGCTTTATCTGTTACACTCTAAAAATAAATGTTGAAGGTTTATCCCAATTGATCGACTTTATCTTCATTAACTTTTATCTACTGCATTCCAAAAATAAAGATTTAAAGCTTATCTCAAATTTCAGCCTTATCTTGTTACAATTGAGGCTTTAGTTTCCACAATTTAAGGCTTCGGCCTTTATCATTTTTTTTTCAAAATCTAATTTTGGATTATTTTCAATAGTATAAGCTAAGTGCTCTCTTGAGCTACCATTGTTGCTACTTGATACTCTACTTTTGCTATTAATAAAGAAACAGTTGATTGCCTTTTGTTGCACCAAGAAATTGTTCCCGATCCAAGTTTAAACACATACCTGATAGTTGAACAACAAGTATCATAATTTCTAATATAGTTAGCATCACAATAATAAATAAACTTCTAGTTTTCACCTTTCTTGTGTAGAATACCATAATAAATGGCATTCCTCACATATCTTAATAGTCTCTAAACAACAACCATATGAGGTTTCTTTGGAATTTGTATGTGTTGACTTATCACAGGAGTTGCATAAGAGATATCAGGTCAAAGTTAAGTAGATTAGACTACTTACCAATTATCGATACATCGTTGCATCTTCCAAATCCTTTCGTTCATGTGCACACATTTTGGCATTTGGTTCTATTGGTGTTGAAATTGGCTTGTATTCAAGCATTCCAAACTTTTTCAACAAATCTTTGAAATATGTTTGTTGATGGAGAAATATTTCTTTATGAGTACGATCGACCTCTAGACCAAGAAAGTGCTTGAGTTGTCCAAGTTCTTTCAACTAAAAATGAACTAATAAATTCTCTTTCATTTAGAGAATTTCTTCTTCAAAATCACCTGTTATGATTAAATCATCCACATACACTAGCACAATAGCTAGCTTCCCTTCTTTAACTTTGACAAACAAACTAGAATTTACAGGTATCATTGAATAGCTGCTTCAAGTAAAAAATTCAGCAATTTTACCATACAGAGTCCTCAATGCTTGTTTTAATCCATAGAGCACCTTTTGTAACTTACACACATATTTAGGATGATCTTTGCACTGAAAACCCATTGATTGTTTCATGTAGGTCTCTTGATCCAACTCTTCATGTAGAAATGCATTCTTCAAATCCATCTGCCACAAGTTCCAATCTTTGTTAGTTGTAAGTAAGACTCACATGGTTGTAAGCTTTACAATTGGACTAAACATTTCATCATAGTCTAGTGCATACTATTGATTGAACCTTGAGCCACCAAACTAGCTTTAAACCTCTCAATTAATTCATTTGTGTGATGCTTTACTTTATAAACCTATTTGCAGAAAAAAATGCAAGATAATATATAATTTTTTGTATTATTATTATTATTATTATTATTATTATTATTATTATTATTATTATTATTA
>JANHAO010003776.1:0-25512 GCA_026873985.1 Saraca asoca | reverse complement strand
AAGATAAATTGTTATTCAACATCAAAACAAATTTCGGGTTTAGCAAAACTCCTTTAAGGTTAACAAATTTCCTTTAAGGCTAACACAACAAGTTATAAACAAAGAAAAGAAAGGAAATTGGATCATGCTTGCTCGCCATCTTCCTAAAAGTGCTAGAGACTTGGTCTTGTAACTTAGAACTGGCATTGATCTGCTTAACAAAGCAAGCGTTTGTTCCAGTACCCAAAATAATAGCAACTTTGACATCATTGTCCCAGTATTCTGCTTCTGCTAATGTTCCCGTGGCATCATTCATCTATAGGTCACCAACCAAAATCATACATCAAGTTTACTAAGTTTAATTAAAACTTACAAAAGAGATTGACAGCATCAGGATAACATACTAGGGCAGAAACTTGCATATCTAGTCCTTGCCTTTCCAAAGCCTTATTCAAACAAGCAACCACATCTTTTCTTGCCTGCAATCATACAGTTCTAGAGGTTACAAAACCCTTAGTTCACTTGATTAGTATGCTAGAATCAATGGATGTTTGCTTCATAGGAAATGAAAAAGTGAACCCAATTTCTCTCTTCCTTCCAGGTGGGGAATAAAATTTATCACCCTCCTTTTCTGCAAACTTTGCTAGCCCTAAAGTATAAAAGCAAAAAGTTCCCGCAATAGGTAAAAACTATAAGGCCTTGTTATGTTACAACTAAAAGAACTTCATCAATCAAACGCACCAACATTTTGCTAAACAAAATGAACTGAGACTTGACCTCATTAGTACTAAACACAAGCTCTTGAGGTATAGATACTTGCTTAAATTTTGTGGCAATCACAGGCTCATCTTTCCCACCCAATTGCACCCTCAATAGTCAGAAGTTTGTTCCACCAAGATCCAAAGCATAAAACAACCCTTTCTTATTCCTTTCAGAATAAATAAATACTCAGCTAAAGATGTTTCCTTTCATAACCAAATTAAGTGCCTGTTTGGTAAGGCGGTGAAAAATCAATTATGCAGGAAAATTCTAGTGAGGCAGAAGCTTAAAATTGTAGCTTTTGTCTCCACTAGTATTTCTACTATGATTTTGGTAGTTCCACCACCACACAAATAGGGCATAAAACTCAAAAGTAAAATTGAAATATAGACAACCTTAGATTTAAAGCAAAATCCTAATCTATTACATGAAAACTAAATTGATAAAATAGTACTAGGAGATTAAAAATGTGGCATTTGAGCAAATAGTCTTTGAATAACTTAAGCAAAAGAAGATAGAAATAAATACCCAATAGGAAGATTGTTGATGTAGGTGGGTATCATGGGAAGGCTGGCTCTATCATCAACGGCTAGCCTAGCTTGCATAGCAGCGGACATAGCATTAGCCATATGCTGAAGAACAAGTAAGGGAGTAGCACACTTGTGTTTTAGCTTGGTTAAAATTAGGGAAACGGAAGCAAAAATTGCATCAGATCTGAGGGCCATCCTAAACTGAGGCATACTCTATTGCTGAGATTGTGATGAAAGAAATGAACCCACGGTAGGGGAAAAGGCTGCGATGACATACATAGCAATGAACGCTTTCTATGATCTATTGAAGATAATAACAATAAGAAGAAGGAAGAGAAGGAGACAAGAAGATTGTATGGGAAACAAAAGCAAAAACAAGCAGAGAAGCTGATGGCCAGGCAAAGAAGCTTGCACAGCAAGCCAGAGAAGCAACTCGCATAGTAGGAAGTGGTGCAGCTGATGTGAAGGAGGAGTAGTTAATGGGGAAGGAGGAATTACAGAAATGGTTTGGGCAATTAGGAAGTAACTGTAATCTTTAGTTTTCCACCCATTTTTTACGCACATTTATGCGAAAAAAAAACCTGTGGGGCACACAACCCATTTTTAGCTCATTTTCCTTTCCACCCATTTTCCTTCTTCAATCAAGCAGGGGAAAACTCCTCATTTTTTGCTATAATTTTTGTTTCCACTCTTTTTCCATCCCTTTTCCCTTCAACTAAGCAGGTAGTAAGAAAATGCAGCCCAATTGATGTACTGAATGTTCAAGGTCAGTTTCTTTGCTGTCTTTTCATGCATTTCAACATTTGCTTTAGGTTTAGTCGAAAGGAATTGAATTGGGTTTTGCAGGTTTCTAGTTTTTTTTTCTTTTTTTACTATTGCACTTATTCAAATTTAGCAAGGGGTAATTTTATGGTTGAGAGGGTTTTAAATACTAATTACGTTTTGCACAAAAATATGGGGTTTTAGTTTTAGCTTTAGTATTATGGTTTTTAGTATTAGTTTTATTGGAATGATTTTTAGTATTATCACTTGGACTGCATTATCATTTAGTTTTACGGTAATTGGATTGCATTATCACTTGGATTAAAAAAAATTTAAACTTATTATATAGATTTTTAGTATTTTGCATTCACACTAAAACATGGTACTTTGACTAAAAAATTCTTATTTGTTATTTGGATTTTCAGTATTTTACATTCACACTTCAATAATTTTTAGACTAAAATAGGGTACTTGGATTGCATTAGTTTGATTCACTTGGACTGAAACATTTTCACTAGAATAATTTTTAGAGTGAATTCATTGACACTAAGATAGGGTTTTCAGTATTACATTAGTTTTATTCATTGGAAATTTTTTGTATTTTGCAGAAGATGGATTTCATGCATACATTCTCCATCAAGCACAGTGACAAGCAGTACATTATGGACCATATAGACCCTGACAAATACAACTATGTGAGGTTAGTTTTAGATATATATGACTGGGTCCTTAGGGATATTCCAACCAATGTAAGTTGAATATTTAATGTTAAGTGTAGGATTCCTCCCACAAACTAGTATTTAGAAGTGAAAATTGACAATGATATATTGGAGATGTTTGATATGTATAAAGGTCAAGTAGGGATAAATTTGGAGGTTGTTAATGTTCACATGTTAAATGCATATCACAAGAAAGGCCCCCCAAGCCATAGCCCAGTTCATAAATACCTAGTTATGTAGAAGTGTAAGATATTGACGTTGAACCTAAGACATAGCCCTAACACCTAATTGAAAACCATCTCTACTCACCCAGGCCTTACTTGAAGAATAAGAATCTAGATAGCAAAGCCAACCTAAAAACTCTTCAAACAAACATTCCCAAGCCTAACATCCAAATAGACGTTCTCAAGCCTAACTTGAAAAGTCTTAAAATAAACATTTCCAAGCCTAACCTCAAAAGTCTCCAAAAAGACATTCCCAAACCTAACTAAAAAACTCTCTAAGTAGGTATTCCTAAGCCTAACCAAAAAACTCTCTAAATAGGCATTCCCAAACCTAACCAAAAAACTCTCCAGACAAACATTTCCAAGTCTAACTTGAACCTGAAAAATCCCCCAATATATAATGATGGCCAAAAGTCATATGATGACTAGGCTAATGAAAATGAGATGATGTTCACTTTAAGTGATGAGGATGATGTGGAATATAGTGAGGAAGAAGGAGGAAGTTGTTAGCAATTAAGAACAAGATGACAATGCTGAAGGAGATGAAGTTAAGGAAGATGCTAACCTTTCTAAACCTGATCCTGAGGCTAATGTAGGTGATGTGCTCAGCCAGTAGTAGTGATGATGAGAAAGGTGGAGAAATTGATTTACACAAAAATTTCAAAGGAAATCGATTCTAGTATGATGATAATGGGAAGGTGCAACTAGCAAGGAATCAAGTTTTTGTTGATGTTAATGAATTTAGGCAAATATTGAAGGATTACATTATTTAAGAGGGTTTTGATGTAATTAGGAAGAAGAATGAAAAGGCAAGGGTCATAGTTATATGTGCTATAAAAGGTTATGCATGGAGAGTTCATGCTTCCCAATACCCAATGGCAAAACATATATGATCAAAACATACCATGGAAAGCATACTTGTTTGAAAATTTCAAAGAAAACAAATGCAAGTTCTACATGGATGGCTGGGAAACTTGAGGAGTTATTAAGGGTAAACCCATACATGAGCTATGACCTTATGTACAACTAGTTTATCAATAGATTTGGCATTCAACCACATCTCATGCAACTATACAGAGCTAAGAGAAATGCACTAGAAGAGGTTGGAGGAAAACATACCAACTCTTACAAGATGCTAACAGATTATGCAAGGCTTATCAGAGAAAGAAATCTGTGAGGTGTTGTGAAGATAAGATATAAGATAAGGACAACTTTGAATCCTAACCCTACTTTTAGAAGGTTTCTTGTATGTTTACAAGCTTGCAAGGAAGGATTCTTGGAAGGTTGTAGGCCTTTTTTGGGATTAGATGGTTGCCATCTCAAGGGAGCTTTTAGTAGAATGCTACTAGTTGTAGTGTCTTTAGATGGCAACAATGGTTTATTACCGATTGCATATATGCTAATAGAAAAAGAGACAAAGGAATCATGACAATTTTTCCTCCACTACCTTTGTAAAGCCATAGGACCTAGAAGAGAGGACAAGCCATTCACATTTATGAGTGATAGGCAAAGGGTAATTACTACTTGACTCTTACCTTTAATACAAAATTTAAAGAAATTATAGACTAATTTTTCTTACTTTTGTAGGGCCAACCAAATGCAGTCAGTTTCATGTTTCCTACTTCAATCCATGGACATTGTTCTACACATCTACTAAATAATTTTAAAGCTTAACATTCTTTTTTAGTACTTAAAGACTACTTTGGATGGTAGTGACAGCTCCAAATTAATTCTTATTTTGTAAGGAAATAAACTATGTTTATGTTGAATGATAAAGCACGTAACTATCTAATGGATATATCAACTGAGGAATAGAGTAGACATTCATTTGATATTAAAGCTAAGAGCCATCATATCACCAACAATGTCTGTGAAAGCTTCAATAAATAGGTCTTGAAGTTAAGAGATAAGCCTATACTTAGTTGATTGGATGGCATTTGATATAAAATTATGAATAGCTTTTATAAAAAATATTCCATAGATTTTACTTGGGAGCATAAGGTAAGACATAGGATTATGAAACAATTTAATACAATTTTGAGTGATAGTGGCCATTACAAGGTGAGTGCTACTGGTAGGCATCAGTTTGAGGTAAAGGATGAGTTTATTAGGTTTGTAGGCAATCTAGCTAAGAAAACATGCGAGTGTAATGCCTGGGCTATAAGTGGGTTGCCAAACAGGCTTGCGACAGCTTACATCAAATCAAACCACTTAAAAATTCAGGATTATTGTGATGAATATTATAGTAATTCTATGTATTTGAAAGCTTACTCAAATATAGTAAGTCCCTTACCTAATCTAGCAACCTTGAAAGTGGTAGATGTGGCTCCACCAACACTTACAAGGCTACTAAGGAGGCCTAGAAAGAGAAGATTTAGAAGAGATGATAAGGCTCCACCATCAACACAACTAAATAAGTAGCTATAATAAAATGTAGTAATTGTAAGGAGTTGGGACATAATAACAAATGATGTCAAAGAGCTTCTACCCAGCCAAAAAGAAAACAAAAGAGGAGAAAAGGGGAATAAATAGAGTATTCACTAAGTTACATATTTGAAGAAAAGAAAATGATGACCCTACTTTGAATTTTTTTATAGGCCAACACTTCTCAGCCAATTACAACATCTACCTAACCTCCTATCTAAACAAAAAGAAAAAAAAAGAAGATAAATAATAGGGTGTTCATTAATTTATATATATGAAAAAAAAGAAAATAATGACACCATTTTTGAATTATTTTGTAGGCTAGCACTTATCAGCTGACTATAGCATCTATCCCATTTGGGCCAAGAATTCTAAAAACAAGGTCACAATCTATGAATCAAGGAGATCCTGCTACTTGTGCCACTACACAAGAGAAAGCTTTGGCCTAGTATAAGGCTAAGAGGGAGAAGATGGTAAGCCTGTATTTATGAAAAGTTTGAGTGGCTTTGATAGAATCTGCTGCTGGTTATGTTAATTTGATTTCTTCCATGGTTGCAAAAGGTTAGAGAGGAAACTAGAAAGTCACACCTAATACAAACATCTCAAGATAGCACTTCTAAAGGCCAAGGAATTTCTCCAAGTGTTGCAAACATGGTGTACAGATCTACACAATTTAGTGTAGCCACAATTGCTAGGGTTTATGCTAAAAATACGGTTACATAAATCAAGTATTGAAAGAATCTTTTGCACTGTTCCTGTTGAAAGAACACTTCTTTATTTTGTAGTTTGATGTGGTCCTTACCACTTTGTCTTGGGGGAATCCCAAATTTTAGCTTTTTTCTTTATTTTGTAGTTTAGTGTGATCCTCACCATACTAGAACTATTTACAATGCTAAGATGTTTTTCATTTTAGAAGTAAATGCCATTCGCACATGGATGGATATGGTGGCAGCATTGTTTTGAACACTTTGCTCAGTATATTGAATGTTGACTATTGAAATTTGGCTCATCTTATTTGTTTCTTGCCACTATAAATGCTGAAATTTTATGTACATTTTTTGCAATTATATATATATATATATTAGTTTTAGGGAATTCTAAAATTAATAATGAAATATAAATAACTAAATTTTTACAAAAGATTAATAATGAAATACAAATTAAGAACTTAATTTTTGCAACAATTGTGTCAAAATTTTATAGTCATAAGAAATATAGAAATCAAGATAAGGTTACAATCCCTTGAGATACAGTTTAAGCTCTCAACAAAACCAAAAAAATTAGTACTATAATTACAAGGCAAAACAAAAACATCCCCACTAACACATATCCTAAATGTGCTAAAACTTATTTCAAGCATCTCAACTTTGGAAGTCAGCTTTTTGATTTCATCTTTCAATTCTTTAAATTTATCTTTAAGGTATTGAACACATGTATAACCTTCACCACTTGCTTCCCTTGCCAAGTACAATGTCTTTTCTTCTAGTGAGTGGCCCTTTCCATCATTTATAGGTACACACCAAAATATGAAATCACACCTATAATCACAACCATAATATAATCTATCCTTGATCTTTTCAAATGTGAAAATTTTAATAGATTCAAGTTATCCACATTTACATTTTTTCTTCAAAAGTTTTAGCCCCTCATTTGTCACACTATCTGAAGACATTTCTTTTTAGAAAAATGCAATCAGAACAACAAATTATGGAACAATAAAGGAATAAAATTTAGGGTTTAGGCAAAAGGAATTAAAGAGAAATACAAGGATAAAGAGGAGATGAGAATTAAAGAGAAATAAAGGAATAAAGAGAAGATGCTTACCTTGGTTGAGAGCACTCCCTTTAACCTCAAATATACTCCAATGGAAAAATATGAAGTTCGAAACCTTTGGCTATGTTTTTCCACAAGTCCAAAGGGGTAAAATTGCCATTTTTTGGTCAACAAGGCAATAAATCTATTAACCAAATAGTGTTCTACACCGTCAAGCAAAATAGAACTTATATGTAGCGACTTTTTTAAAATAAGGGAGGTCAGTGTAGCATCTCTAACAATAAGGGAGGTTCACATAATTTTAGTAAAACTTGGTGAGGATAGTATATTTTACTCTAAATATTGTAAGATTGAATTAATATCACAATTTGTTAAAATCTTTATATCCCGTAGTCACTAGTACGATGCTTCATAATTTATAGAGACTTTTCTTTCGATAGGCCAACAAGCAACATTTGTTAGGTAGAAGCAGATCAACAAAGTGGTTTCAAGATTCATGCATTTAGATCCTAAACTTTGATACAAGGATAAGAACTACGGAACAAAGTTGAAAATGATGTATTTTGATGATGGCAAATGAGTGTTACAATAACAATTAATATATGTTCTTGTGATAAAGTATTATATCTTATAGAAGTTTAATATGCACATTATGCTATGGTTGATAACATATTATATGATAATAATGCATGTTTTTATGTTAACTTGTTATATTTTATATATTTGGATCATATATTATGATAAATTATGTTGGACTAACTTTGTGACTTGTAAAGTTTATGTACATTATAGGATTGTTCAAAGAAAGAAAAGTTAGCATTAGAGTCCACAAAAAAAAGGAACAAGGAAGAAAGACAAGAAATAAGAGATGCTTTAAGTATTGAAGAACTGAAAGATTGAAGCTTTGTAAGTTTGGAAGTATTAAGAAAAGCCTAAGGACATCACTAGGTATAGCTTTTCCTCTAAGTTTAGAATTTCTTCTAAAATAGAGTTTTTCATGATAAAGAACTTATACAATTTTTCAAATTCTTAGCTAGCATGAAATGTTTTAAAAAGATAGCCTACAATTATTTTTTCACAAGATAGCCTTAGTGACATTTCAAAAATAAATGAGATATAAGTTTTGTTCTTTGATCACTCTTTTTATCATGTTTCACAAAATATTTATGATTTAATTGTGAAATTTGTTTCATATGAAAAATACACTCAAAGAACTTCCATGGACAAGTCATTTTCTTAAAATAATTAAAATATAAATGATTTATAACCTTTCCAAATTAAGTATAAAAATCAATTTTTTACTAAAAAGTTTTTCTGACCTTTGCTTATGATTTTTATAATATCTCAAAAACTACTTACAATATGAGCATCAAACTAGTGTGATTGAAAATTATGCTTAATTAGATTTCCAATGGTAGATCATTTATTTAAAACGGGCTTAAAACGGAGAAGTTATGAATTTTTAAAATTGAATCTACAACCTTATCTATGAGAATCGATTTTGGAATTGATTCCTATCAAATAGAATGTTGGCATTTCAACCGGAATCGATTCTTAACTCCAATAATCCACAAGAATCATTTCTAGAATTGATTTCTTTGTTCTAATTTGAATTATAATAGTTAGTTTTCATCTAAAAGTTCCTAAATAGTTATAAAGCTCTTATATAAGCTATGAATTTTCAAATACAACATATAGAAAGTCTGAACTTCATAGTTTATCATATATTACTCATTCTTTCATCAAAAATCAAGATTCCTTCTATTCTAAGTGCTTCATTTAGTTTATCTACTCTTTGAAAGAGTTTGCTTGAATGGTTCATCATCTAAATCTTCCTGTAAGTGGTAAAGGATAAGGAATCCCTTTGAATTCTTAAAAAGGTGAGTTATCCTTTTAATAAAGACTTAAAAGGTGAGGTATCCTTAAGAATTTCTTAAAGAGGGTGAGATATCCCTTATAAATAAAGGATTTCTCAAGGAGGAGCAAAGAAATTACAAGGTTCCTTCATGTGCCGGATGAAACTGGAGATAATGGAGAAATAACTTGAGTAAATCTTGAAGAATGAATGTATATTTTAGAGTGGATCTTCAAGGGGGAACTGCTATAAATCTGTAGTTTGATTCTTCTTTCCCTACTATCTTTAAATTCTAGTAATTTATTTTGTTGAAATTATTGATCTATTTGTTTCATAATATTGAACATCTGAAAAATAGACATGTTCTATTTTTATTAATGAAATTTGTTAAATATAATGAGTTTCAATGTTTATCCTTTTGCTTCAGTGTTTGAATGGTTAAAAGATTGATATCCATCTATGTATGGTTTCTTGATAACTTGTCTATGCATAGTTAAATGAGTTACTTTGCACAAGCACTTTAATTTGTTATATTTAATGTGCAAACTTCCTCATTGGACTATTTTGAAAACACTCAATTCACCCCATTTGATTTAGGTTGCCTTGTCTTACAACAACAAACCATACTAGCTTATAGATCTTAAATTTCAATTTGAATTTTAACTTATTAAGACAATTTCATAAGCTCAATATATTAGATCCTATAATACATGAGTCAAGTTTAGAATATACTATCCTTAAACATAAGCTAAATATATTAGATCCTATAACAAATGAGTCAAGTTTAGAATACATGATACTTAAACTAACTTGATATTTACATATAATATTATACTAGACATACATATACATACTTTCTTACATCGACCTCGTTAACCTTGGGTCAAACCTCCTTGAACTAAAAGACTTCTAGCCCCTAAGACTTTTTGAAAAACTTAAGTCATGCTTAAGTAATCATAGCCATAAACAACTTGTTTGGGTTAAATACTCCTACACCTATGGCCTCAACCACCAGCATGCATTTTCAAATACTGTAGGGGCCTAAACTAATAGGGTTTGGTAGAGGCGCTTCACCAACTAGTGACCATTTAGCATATGGGCAAGAGCTGATATGGTCAAGGGGATTGAGATCCTTTTATCCCCCACAAAACTCATTAGGAATCTCAGTAAGTGCGACATGGTAGGATTAGAGTGAGGTGACACCCTAATGCATAAAAAGAGGGACATTTTATGCCTTAGTCTTTTAGTCGCAAGCCCTTCAAGGAAGAGTGAGTAATATCAAAACTACCAAACTAATAGCCCATTCATCCTTACTCGACCATTGACCTTTTCCCTTTTTATAGCATGTAACAAATTAGTCAACATAGTAAATCTTTCCCTTCTTGGAAATAAAAGCATGCTTCCAAGACAATTTGGTGTGACCCAAATCCTTATTTACACCAAGTGAAATTTCCTTGCTGCATTACATGCAGCAGCATTAATCTAGTTGACTTATCCCCTCATCTGTCCCCTCTAAACCCACCAATTTCAACCTTCCATGCTAATAAAATTTATTGCACCTAGCTACCACTCTCCCTTATAAATAATCTATGATTACTCCTCTCAAACTACAATAAGGATTCACTAACACATTGTCCAATTACTCTTATCTACCATAACCACCTTTAGATTAGTCAGCAACCTAGGTCCAATCCTTAAGTTGATTATAGTTGCCTTACTCGTTAGTTTTTCTCCTGGGTAATCACTCTTTAATCTTCCTAACCACATTTTGGGATTTCATTACTGTAGTTACACATATCATCTTAGAACACTTGGCATGAACAACATATATATATATATATATAAACTTACAATTTAAATACATACTATATATATACATATGTATACACACAAATCTAACAATGTTTACTTATTAGTGAAATACTATTATAAATATTCTTATAAAAAAAACTATTAATATATATATTAAATTTTTTATATAGTCATGTATAATTTTTGAAAATTATTTAAGGTTATAACTTGGCTCCCTAGTTTAAATCAATTTGAGTTAAGTTAAAAAAAAAAAAACCTAAATTGGTTAGATTGTAAATTGAACTAAACTTAAATGAGTTGATTTTAAACTAGTTTAAATTTAGCCTGATTCAACTTTTATGGGAAGAGATTTTTAGATATACCAATCACTTGATTAATATAGCATATAAGGCCTAATAGTATAGGTCATATACTATATGATATGCCATGTAGTCATATCTTATTATATATTTAGTGTGTGAACTTCTTATACAATTTTTCTCTTATATATAAAATGTCATATAATCACTACCACAGAAACACATTTACATATCGGTTATTTCACACATTCCACATCGGTATGAAGATTGACATCTATATAAATGAAATAATAGGTTAGAACAATTTACATCAATTTTTTAATCGATGTGTAAAGAGGAAATGAAATCGGTTTCTTATAGACAACCAACTTCTTTTTATTTAAAAAAAAATTATGCATCAATTTTTTTTAATAGCCAAAGTCTTTTCTTCACCTAAAAACATTGATTTTTATTATAAATAGATGTATTTTCTTAACCAAAAAAGACGTCAATTTTTTTAAAAAAACCTATGTCTTTTTCCTAAAAAAAAATTACTTCTAGCTATATTTTTTTTAACAGAAACTTGCTACTATTTGCATTTTAGTAGAAACGACTATTGAACCAAAATCTACAATTACTCAACACAATCACAATTTCAACAACATAAAATTTTATTGGATCAACAAAAAAATTCAAGACATTAAAAACTAAATCAAAATCAAAATATATCAAATTAACAATAAGTCTATAAATAATAATCATTTACTTACTTTTTGACTAAATTCACTTTATTGTACTTCTCCTTTAGTTATATCTTCTCCTATAATGCAATTTCTGATGTTGGTTTGATCTTTAGGTAAAAAATTTCAAGTGTTATTATGTCTATCCATATAAGTTCAAGCTATATTTTTACATATACAATTCATGAGAGTCAATTTACCTGAAAGATAGAATTTTAATTTTTATAAAATTGGCAAAACGATATATTTATTTCATATAAACAAACCATTCAAGAGGCTTTACAGATTGCATATTATTACCAAATGACTGAATTCGTTCCTAAGGAAGTTTCTGCTCCATTGAAATCAAATAGTTTTATTATCAAGTTATCTTAATTTTAATAAATACATAATTAAGTATAAATATTTTAACTAAAATTATAAGTTATCAATAAATACAATCAGTTACTTCAAATTTTCCTAATTTTTTTCTCTAGGAGGATTTCAGCCCATATTCCTTCACCAAAATCATCTCACATGTAGAACTTCTCCAAGTTGCCTTCATCATTTACCGGAAGTAGCCCTAAAGAGAATATAGAGGTCTCTTCAATATCATTACTTATCTCTTCTTCATCTTCATCATCAATAATTTATCTTTTCCCTTGAAGAACTATAGACCACTTCTTATCAATCAGGTCTATGATATAAAAAAACTATTTTGCTTGGGATGCCATTATAAACAATTCTCCCTTATAACCTTCCTTATTAAGATCCCCCAATGTGAATCCTAACTCATTGACTTAAATGTCATTATTATTCTCAACTTATTTATATCGAAACATAGACACCTTGAATTTGATGTAATGAAGCTCCTATATGTCTTCAATAACCCTATAATATGACATACTCGTGTATACAAAATTTTTATCTTTAGAACTAGGAACATGCATTGACTGAGCCACCAAAGTAACCTTACTATTTTGCACAATGTTCCTATTATCTTGTCCCTTTGTGTAGAAAGAATACCTATTGATGTCATATCTATAATAAGATAATAACTGTATGTGAGGGCCGTGGGCTAACCATCTTATAGTTTCAGAAACATCATTTAGTATTTGGGCCAACTGAAAATGAACTCAATTCTGGAACTAAGTGGTAAAGCAGTGGTTGTGTTGAGCTTGTACCTATTATTCATTCTTTCCACGATTTTGCTCTTTTGAAAAGGTCATATGTTCATCCAAGTAAGGCTCCATTTTTTCACTGTTATGCAAGACATAAAGGTATGCTTGTAACAATATTTCACTAGTGATGCTCACCACTCAAGTCCCCAGTGTACCACTGCCTGCAATTCTTCCCTTATGCTGAGTTGGAAACTCTAATAGCTTATATATTTGATAAGTATTCACCGCAGAACTCAACAAGCTTTTCAGCTATGTAGCCTTCAACAATACATCCTTTAGGCTTATGTCAATTTATCACTTACCCTTTTATGATTTTCATATATCGCTCAAACTGGTATATCCATCTTAAATAAATCAGTCCATAAAGTTTTATCTCTCTTACCAAATAAATAATCAGATGCACCATGATGTCAAAAAAGGAAGGTGGAAAATACATCTCAAGTGACACAGTATAACAATAACTTCTTTTTACAAGTCATCCATTTTTTATAGGTCAATGACTTTGTTACATATTGCATTAAAGACAAAACAAAATCTAGTAATGGCATACCTTACATGTTTAGGCAATATTAATCAGATAGCCACCAGTGATAGTTGTTGCATCAAAACATGACAATTATGTGATTGCAAACTGACTAATTTCAAATCTATCACTGAAACAAAGCTTCTGATGTTTGAAAAATACCCTGCGGCACCATAACACCATATAGACACTCATGGAAACTTGTTTTCTCCTTCCTAGACATAGTATGACAAGCTAATGGCAAATATGTACATTAACCCTTCTTCTCTAATGCTAATTCTTTTTATATTGTCATTTTAACCAAGTCTAGTTTGGCTTTGATTCCATCCTTAATCTTACTAACCATGTTAAAAAAATTCTAATGAGATTATCATAGATATTTTTCTCCACGTGTAGCACATCAAGATTATGCTTGAGAAATAAGATTCACTGATTTGGAAGATCAAAGAATAGCTCTTTGTTCATGAAGTCTCATAACTAATAGGTGGATAAGGTTTGCCAAAAATGATATCAATATTTTTCACCCGCTCATAAACCTAGTCCCCAGTTAATGGCATTGGAGTTTTTCCTTCCCTTGGTAATACATTGAAAGCCTTTCTTTAACTAAGATAATGGTAGGGCTGCGGAAGAAATTTCTAGTGACCGAGATACACTATCTTTTTTTCAAGCTCAAGTTGACAAGAAGATGTACTGTTCTCACAAATAAGGCATACTTTATGTATTTAGACATTGTATCTAGATAAGTTTTCTTAAGCTGGGAAGTCATTTGTTATGCAAAAAAGTAAGGCATACAAGTAAAAAGATTCTTGACAATATGTGTCAAACATCAACATATCTTCATCCCACATCATCCTCAAGTTTTTAATAAGTGGTGCAAAAAAAATATCTATATCATTTCCTGGTTGTTTAAGGCCCAAAATCATTAATGACAACATTATATACTTACGCTTCATACATAAACAAGGAGGTATATTGTAAATCACCAACAAAATAGGTCATGTGCTATGTTTGCTACTCAAGTCACTATGAGGGTTCATTTCATTTGTACAAAATCCAAGCCTAATGTTTCTTGCTTTACTATCAAATTTAAGGAATAATGAATCAAGTGTTTTCCATTGAGGAAAATCAACTAGATGTCGAAGTTTATCATTAAAAATTATCTGATCCACATGTCATGTTAAGTTCTTGGCATCTCTTGCATTAGCAAACATGTATTTAAACATTGGAATTATTAGAATATACTATAACATCTTAGTTGGAGCCCCTTTATTTTTCACAACATTATTCTTCTTTAATTTGTAATGTGATGCCCAACATTTTGAACACTCATGTGCACTTTTGTACTCCTTTTGGTATAATACATAATCATTAGAGTTATCATATATCTTCTCATACTCCATACCCATCAGGCACAAGATTTTCTTGACCTCGTAAATACAATTCAAAATTTCATTACCTTTTGGAAGCATGTCTTTCAACACTTCAAGTAAAACCATAAAACTCTTATCACTCCAGCCATTCTCCACTTTTAAGTTGAATAATCTTAATACAAAAATAGTCATATAAATTTAGTACAACCTAGATATAAAGGTTTTTCTACATCATTTAACAAGCTTTTAAGGATATGAGATCACTCAAGAAAATTATCTTCAACAACATCATGCACCATATCCTCTAATTAATCATGCAGATCTATATCAATTTTATCATTCTAGTACCCTTCTTTGTTTTGATAACTACTACATATACTAGACAATTCACTTTCACTATGTTATATCCATCGTGTATACCTTTTATCTATGACATAAACAAATAAATGATCTTTTACTTCCTCTACTTTTATTCTCTTAACATAACAACATCTCACACAAGGACACCTAATCAACTTATTACTATTTGTAATATGTTAATCAACAGCAAATCTAATAAACTCCTTAACCCCATTTGTATACTCTTTGATCAATAAATTAGTAGACATCCACTTATGATCCATGACTATCCAAAATTGTACAAACTTTAAAAACAAGGCATTGTTGGACTTCTGTTACAAATTTACAATCCCAAATATGTTAGAAAACAGGGTAGTTATGTCCTATGCTAGAAATTCAATAGGGCATTTTTGTATTCTAACTATAATAAAATTAAAAAAGATAAGCAATCGTTACTTAGAAACAAAGAGAGAGAAAGAACAAGACAAAGAAGGTCGATTCAAACCATTGAGAGAAGGATAGTAAGAGTGCCTTTGAATTGCAAAAAATGGAAGGGAGAGAACTACCAAACCTGAAAGAGAGTGAGAGTGATAGTTAGATATGTAAAAACTTTTGTATAAATGGAAGACATTTAACAATGGTTGTTTAGTTAGAATCGGCGTCTTAATTTTCGTTATTCTCACCACCGCATCTTATTTATTTTGATTTATGTTTATCCTTTTTATTTTCTTATATAATATATTACAATTTTCATAAATGAATTGCTTAAAAGCTAATTATTTTTTTTGAATTATTTTTATTCATTAAATAATGTTTAAAATTTTGAATTATTTTGTTTGATTTAATAGTATTAAATTCATGAAATATTGGGAATAGAAAAAATTAATCGTTAGAGAATAAATTTTGTTCATTAATAAATTTAGGCAAAATAATTCAAGTTTTAACAAAACAAAGATCTTTAATATATTAACTTGTAATATATAACTTCATTTAAAATGTGTGGAGACTATCAAACCTGAAAAAGAGTGAGAGTGATAGTCAGATATGTAAAAACTTTTGTATAAATGGAAGACATTTGACGATAGTCATTTAGTCAGAACCGGCATCTTAATTTTCATTATTCTCACCATTGCGTCTTATTTATTTTAATTTATTTTTATCCTTTTTATTTTCTTAGATAATATATTATAATTTTCATAAATGAATTGCTCAAAAGCTAATTATTTTTTTGAATTATTTTTATTCATTAAATAATGTTTAAATTCTTAAATTATTTTATTCAATTTAATAGTAGTAAATTCATGAAATATTCTGTAATCTTAGTAAAATGGAATTATGTAATTGGGAATAGAAAAAATTAATTGTTAGTGAACAAATTTTGTTCATAAATAAATTTAGGCAAAATAATTCAAGTTTTAACAAAATAGAGATATTTAATATATTAACTTGTAATGTATAATTTCATTTAAAATATGTGGAGACTTTAGATGTTGATTTTTGTTAAAAATCCGAAGTTATTTCTCTTAACTTTTATTTTTTTTAAAAAAATAGAGTTCTCTAATATACCATCTAATTAAAATGTGTGGAGATTTTAAATGTTAGTTTTCCTTAAAATTTGACGTCATTTCTCTACTTTCAATGTCGATTATCTCTAGAAAACAAATGTCATTTATCTTAACTAGTCTTTTTTTAAAAGCAAGCTTTTAATATTATATGTCATAATTTTCATTTTATACACCAGTTATTGTTTTGAAACTAAGGTGTAAATCATTAACAACATCAGTTTGTATTAAAAAATTAACATTGTTTTACAACTTTACAACTTATGATTATGGTACAATAAAACAAATATATATATATATATGATAATCAATCGATGCATCCAAAATACTATAAAATAGACAATACATTACAATTTTTCTATTAGTCTTTATCAAAATTTGGTGTAAGAAATCCAGTCCATTGATATCAAATTTAGTCAATTTCAATTTGAGTACGAGGATTAGTAGTTCCAAAATATTGCAAAACATATATACATACAGCAAATTATATATCCATATATCATAGAGCAACAATATAATTTTTGTAATAGAAATATCAGCATATCCATATAAATCAAACTATTATACCTTTTGTAGATCATGGTGATCTTCCTCCATATGAGTGATTATGCCACTTATAAACCTCATTATAAAGTATCCACGCTTCACATTTCCTTGTTGAAGAGGTGTTATGGGTAAAATCTGATTCCAGTGAGGTGGGCTGGCAGAAGCCTAACAAGCAAGTTCAGCGGGTCCAAAAGTCCAGCTCGATAAGACATAAAGCCAAGACAGTAACCTTACCTCGCTAAGCGAGATGAGCCCTAGATCACTGGTAAAACGAGCCACATCTGGGACGTATGCCATGAGCCCGTGAATCAATCCAGCCTATATGGTTACAGGTCGCACAGTGCAAGTCTAGGTCACTAAGTGAGCAACCTCCAGCCTGAAGTTCCGTATAAGTCCAATGAGTTGCCACAGGCACACTTTCCTAACCAGTAAACTAGCCCCTGAAAGTAGACACTTGCCTGCACACCTCAACTTGTAGAAGCCAAGTTGTCTACATATATTTATTACATGATGTAACAGATGTATAAATTAGGAACTTATCATTGTAACCTCTCCTGTTTCTATAAATAGGGAAAGAGTCCATTGTAAAAGAAAGAAAAAGGAGAAACACTAGCAGAAACTCTGCTAAACTGTAGAGAGCTCTCTATAAAAATACTATTCACCCAATAAACATTCTGGGCAATATATTTTTGTGGACATAAGGGCCGATTGGCTTTAGCTGAATCACATTAAAAGTATTCTATGTGCTCCTTCTTCTTCCTTATTTTGGCTTTTTACTGCTTTCTTACATTTACACAACTAGAAGAGTAGCTTGGGGTAACAAAAACTATTTAGTTGACTGGCGTTTGGCCCAGAATCAGATTTCACCGTCAACAAAAGGGCACTACAATAAATCAAATATATATATATTCAAAGAATTATTTCAATCAAATTTGAAATTACTTAGAATATTATAAATCATATTCAATATGATCAAAAAACTTACTTCTAAGGTGATCCATTTTGCATTAGTCTTTATCCTATTGTTGCCCATGATATAATAGATCTTAATACATCCATTGAATCAAATTTATGCAAGAAACTAGTACATTAATAAAGGAAATCATATATAATATGAATCCCAAAACTAAATTTTAACTTATAAAACAACTCATGAGTTAACTAAGTTTCTAATATTCTTACGGATCGAATACTCTAAAGGATCAAGCTAATAAGTGACATTTCTCTCCACATAAATCACGCACAAGATCTAATAATGCATATAATAAAAAAATATCAAATAAGTAATAACCATTGATGCTTATAATAAAAAAGTATTAGATATCACATTAGATAATTATGACTCAATAAACGTAGCAAAAATACATTGCCTCCATTTTTTATGACTTCCAAAATGTATGTTATCTTTTTGCCATGGCTAAAGCCTACTGGTACATATATAAAAATTTTAGTACACAATTCATGAGTTCCAAAATACCATATTTTCTCCCTTTTTTTGCACCATAAAAAAGTATAGAACAAAAAATATAAAAGTATCAAAGATCAAATTGAAATTAAACCATGAAATTTAACCAAAATTTAAAATAATTCAAACTAACAGAATATTCAAACAATCAAATGGAAGTAACATAAGCAAAGAACAAAATTACATTAATTGGAAAAGGGGCTAAGGGAAACAATTTATGAGCAACAAGCAAACAACAACATCTATTTCCCATAAGGCATGGCATATTCATTGATCTCAATGATTTGTGCCTTCATATTGTTCAAGCGATCATGAAGTTCTATGATATCAAGATTTATGTTGGCTTTGAAGGATTGAAGCACTCCTACATGTGATCCAATCTATTATGAATTTTCTTTTAATCTTCAAGCACCTCTTTAAAGTTTTTCTCCATTTAAGCATAATAGTGATTTTGTTGAATTTGTGATTGCTTGAGGAGAAATTGCCTTTCTCCAATAATGAAAGATCTAGCACCAGTAGAAGCTGTTATTCTCCTTCCATTCATGTATTTGAAACTTATTTGGTGCATATTTTTCTCACTAAGAAGGGTGGTATTGTTAGTGTACACTGTTTCTTACTCAAGCCATACAAAAACTTTGAAAATTATGAAGATCTAAGTTAGAAGCATACCATATGACAGAAAGCTTTTATCACCCTTAGTTGCAAAGTGACCCATGTAACTTAAGATGAGACATGGAATGTTGACATGGATATTTTTCTTGATAGCCCATATAAGAAACATCTCATCTTCTATAATATTCATGTGCTTAGCTCCTGGGAAAAATAACTTTAGAAATTATGAAGTGCACCAAAGAGTCTCCAATGAATAGCCCAGTTATCATCAATTTTTTGGATTGAAAGACAGAAGCATAATTAAGAAATAACAGCTTAATTACTTCTTCTCTAGTTTAATCTTGTGAGTCCTTAGTGGTTACCCACTCACCATCATTGTTCATATCAAACATCTCACACAACACCTTAACATCCAAATTTATTTTTTTCTGCATAATAGTTACCAATAATTGCCCTTTTCTAACATCTAACATAAAGCATCCTTACAAGTCTAGGATAAGAGTGAGTGTTAAAAGTGACAAACTTTATAAGCTTATATTTTTCTAGGGTGGCTTTTAGTTCAAGGTGAACTTCATTAAGAAAATTCAAATCCTAACACTTCAATGGTTCAAACTTTTTACTTTTACAAAAAACATACCATTCATGAGATTAATTATTAGGAAAAAACTTCTCCTCTTCAGTTTGTACGTTTGTTTAAGTGGCTCACTTGTCACTTATAATCATCCTTCTCTTCTTTTAGGTCCAAAATCATTAGACATTGTAACATGTGGAGAGAGAAAAGAGGAACTTGAGAACAATAGGTTTTGGGGATTTTAAGGTGAAATTGAACATTTTAATTGATTAGAATTGATTAAATTTGATGAAAAAGTATTTAAGAGAAGGAATTTTATGATTTAATTGGTGAAAATTTGAGTTTAGAGAATGTGAGAGACAGTTTGATAAAGAGAAAATAGAGGTTAAGGTTTGGTGGCTGTATGATTAGCTATAAAAATGCACTTAGGATATACATACTGGCCTAAACAATTTGAATCACGAAGCCCAAATTACTTAATAAGTTAGATCTTGAATAAGCCAAGCTAGAGATGATTTTGAGAGTCAAATTGCAACCTTATGAAAAACACCTGAGATTTAGCCAAAAATCATGATTTGATTCACCTTACTAGACTTCTCCACAACCAAACCATGACTCTTAGCTCCAAACAACCCAAAATCAGATTGAACAATATGAAAGACCAAAAATGATTAACATGGTGCTTGTAAGACTAATGGGGGGACTCTCTAATGCTTAAGTCAATAATTAATTTAATGAAAAAGTAATTTAAATATACTAAAAATAATAATTTAAAATAAGTGATAAACATGATTGAAAAATTTTTGAAAAATAGAAATAAGTTTATCAAATCAAAAGAAGTCAATTTCCAAGGGATTTAACATCCCCAATTCTCTTCTTTTAAATGCAAAATGATTTTCATCAAAGGGTTCATTGAAAATGTCAGCAAGTTGAAAATCAACTTGAACAGATTTAAGGGCAATATATCCTCTTTGAACATGATCCTTAATGAAATGATGTATTATTTCTATATATTTAGTTCTAAAGTGCATAACAAGGTTCTTTTTAGGTTAATGCCACTTATATTGTCACATTTTATAGAAATTTTCTCAAAATTAAAACTATAGTTTGATAATTGTTGTCTCTTTCAGAGGATTTGAGTGTAACAACTACCAATAACTATATACTCTACTTCCATGGTGGACAAAGGCACACTATTATGTTTTGTGTTATACCATAAGGCTAGAGAATGACTAAGAAATTAACACATTCCATTAATGTTCTCCCAATCCATTCTACTTCTGACAAAGTTAGCATCAGAATAATATAATAAAGAACTAGAGCTTGCTTTAGTATACCACAATCCTATGTACGTTATGCTTACATGGTATTTGTTGACAGTGGAATTTGGTTCAGGGCCAAGTTCTTGTCAACGAGAGATCAGTTCTCTTACCAAGCTATTTTCTGTGTTGAGAAGAGGTGCGGTGACACAGATGGACAAGAGGAAGAAGGGGGAAAGGTAAGGTTTAATGTGGTTCGGCTAAATTCGAGTGGTACTAGACCCTACATCCATGACAAAAATTTATATTAATGTTGAGAATTATTTATATAGAGTATTGGCTTATAAGATGCCGTCTTCTTCCTCTTCTAACAATGCAATCCTATTTATAGAAGAAGGAGGAGTTACATGCATTAATTACAAGCTACAATTCTGTTACATCAAGATATAAATGGAAAAGACAGTAAAAGACTAAAATTCAGCTGTTACATGATATAGGCTACAGTATAGGTTCCTCCTGTCGGCTGTGGACTTGTATCTATAAGCGTCTGCCGCTCGATGTGGTCTTACCGTACGAAGTGTTCGTCATCCCGAGCTAAGGTTCCTAGCTCGGGTTCGTTATGGGAGGTCACTGTAGTGAGCTCGGTGCCTCTGTAACGAGGTGGAGAGCTCAAGCAGGATTATTGACTAGTTTGTGAGCTGATATCAGGATGACTCTATTGTGTCGCTTTCTGATGGAGGGCGAAGCGAAACTTGTTGGGTGCCCTTGGTGAGCCAAGAGACTTGGCCTCCACTGGGCTCGGGTCTGTCTCGTTCTCTTGAGGCCACTTTTCGCCTATAACATAAGCCCTCCAACTCTCGATTTACTTTATGAACTGGGAGTTATAAGTTTTCCAAGGCTTTATTTGTTCGTGCTTCCAGTCAAAGTCCTTGCTTGACCAGAACGTCATTTCAGAGTTTTTGTCTGTCTTTTCATTCTGCTTCAGACCATGCTTTCTTCTGTTTGTCATTTTTGGCCGTTGGCGTGGCATTGTCACTCGTTTCAGGCCATTGGATGAAGATCAATCAGATGCCTTCTGAATTCTTCAATGGGCCGAGCGGGTCTTTTTATACCCGTGGGGTTTTACTCTTTTCTGCCGTAGGAGAGTCTGATGGAAGAGGCTGAAGAGCCCATTGTATTTTTGTTGGCTTTGCTTCCAGTGAAACTTGTCAAGGCATGAATGGTCTGTTGCAGAGTGTCAAGAGGCATAGGTAGCCTATTACACATGGCTTCGCCACAGGATTCATCTGGCGGGCTCCTAGGGAGTCTTGTGCAGATCCCGGATTATTTCTTCCCGGCGTTGCTTGTGAGCTACCGCCTGGCCAACCAGCTTCTTATGACTTTTTGATTTACTTTGGGTCTGGCTCAGGTGGATACGCTGGAGGAATATAAGCAGGAGCAATTGGAGGTTGCTGACCTTCTTGCAGGTGAGAGCTCACTGATCAGTGGCCGACGTTCTACTTTTTATAGGAATGGTAGTGCCAGGCCTTTAAGCTTCTTGCCTTTGTTTCTACATTTCTTCTTTTAATGTAATTTTACCTCGTTGAGTGAGGTCTTTTCACTGTATGAGCTTTTTTCACTTTGAATGTTGTAACGGATGCTTCGTGCATCGTTGTATTATAAGTTTCTGATGATTAATAAAATCTCTTTCTAGCCAATTGATCATGCTTTACCTTTTTGGTTACTCAATCTGTTGTGAGTGAGAGTAGGGTCGTATGTAAGCTACGCCAGAGAGATTTTGCTTGAGCCATGAGAATTCATTTGCATGAGAGCTGTGATTTCCTATCTGCATGCTAGTTGTGGGTACTCAGTTGTATGAAAGCTGCAACAATTTTGTTTCAGCATCCTTGCACTGTAGTGGGCCAGTGGCCTATCATTAAATTTGAGTGCATCGTCAAGGTAGGCTCTGGGGCCGTCTCAACCTCGATCTTATTTTGTTGTGGCGAGGTGATAACTCGTTGCTAAGTAGGATTGCAAGTTTGTACCACAGCAAGCTCGTTGCTTAGTTTCGTAGCAAGCCTGTTGCTTAGTGGGACAGCAAGCATGTTGCTCAGTCTCGTAGCAAGCTCGTTGCTCAGCGAGGCAGCAAGCTCGTTGCTCAGCAAGATAGCAAGCTCATTGCTCAGCCTCATAGCAAGCTCGCTGCTCAGTGAAATAGCAAGCTCGTTGCTTAATGGTCGGGGAATTCGTACCCTTAGTCTCAATTCATGAGTATGGCTCACTCTGGATGTATCGATAGGGTAGGCCTTGCGTCGTCTCACCCCTGGATCAATCCTTATAATGACGGAGTGAAAACTCTTTGTCTAGACAATGCCTTTTTTGGCCAATCGATAACTTATATTGATTCAGCGTATAATAGCTGATACAACTAATCGCCATTAATGACAAGTGAATGTCACAAGATTAGAATATGGTTCTGATGGAGGGCTCAGGCTCTTGGGTGGTAACTCGCTGAGCCTATTATGCTCGCCGCTCTGGTGGCCTTACCATATAATCCTGCAATCGGCCTCTTCTAATGAGGTCTTTAATGGCGTCTTTTAGTGTCCAACATTCTGAGGTGGTGTGTCCAGCCTCATTATGGTAAGTGCAAAATCTGCTTTGGTCTCTGGACTTGATGGGCACCTTCATTGGTCTGAGCTTTCCGAAGCCTTTGTTGTGCCTTTCTGCGACAAAGATTCTATCCTGTGTATCTGATAGGACACTGTAGCTTTCGAAGCGACCTCCAGGTCGTTAAGGCTTCACCTTCTTTGTGAGATGAGGAGTGGGGTCATCGTGACTCTACCCCTCTTTTTGCTCGTGATGGGACCATTGGGGCCTATTTATGCTTGGGTTCCTCCATTCTGAAGGTTTCTTCCTATCTTATTTGTTTGGTAGCTCGCTCGTAGAATTTAGCAAGGTCTTGAGCTGGGGACTTTAGAGGCTTCGGTATAATTTTTCATCTTTGCGAAGTCCCGTTGAGATTGTCGTTAAGATACTTTCCTCTGAAGGATTCTCCATGGAGTTGGCCTCGTGCCTGAATCGGGCCATGTAGTCTTTGAGTAGCTCACCCTTGTGCTAAAAGATCATCACGAGATGGCAAGGGGGTGCAGGCTATTTCTTCAGTGCCTAGTATTGATCGATGAATTTTCTTTGACATTCTTCCTAACTATTGACACTGCGTGCTAGGAGGTTTTTGAACCATGTTCGCAGTATACCTCCTAACATAGCCAGGAAGATCGGCATTTGATCAAAGGGTCACTTGTTTGCAAGTCCATCTGGATATTGAACACGTCTAGGTGATCACACGGGTCGCTGGTTCTATCATATAGTGAAATCGCATGCAATTTGAGTTTCTATGGGAGAGGTTGCATTTTGATCTCCATAGAGAAGGGTGAACTTTCCTCGTGGAGAGGGTGGTTGCTTTGGGGCTGCGGGTGCTCTTCTAGTTGTTCTAACCTTTGGAGGAGTTCCTCCATAGTTGGTTGTTGCTTTTTAGGCTGAGGGGTAGAGCTTTCTGCCCGTTGAGAGCCCCTCAATTGTCTACTATCGCGATCCTCATGAGTTTCTCTCTGTGCCTCCTTACGGAGCTGCTGAAGTTAGATCATGATCTCCTCTTGTTTTTGAGCCCTTAGGGATTGAGCCTATGTTAAGACTTTGACAGTTTTAGCCAACTCTCTTACCATGTTCTCAAGCGTCGGTTGGGGTTGGTCGGATGTCCGTATCTCCTCATTTTCAGGGATAGGCGTAGAGTGATGATGAGCCCCCATGGTTGGGGTGTCTACTAGTTGAATGACTAGAGTGGTTTAACTTCGTGTGGTCTTTCCTCTAGCCATTGCTTTTGTAGAAATAAGTATAGGAAACGGGTATAGAAAATAGTTGGCCCTCCTTCTAGCGCCAAAATATTGACGGTGGAATTTGGTTCGGGGCCAAGTTCCTGTCAACAAGAGATCAGTTCTCTTACCAAGCTGTTTTCTGTGTTGAGCAGAGGTACGGTGACATAGATGGACAAGAGGAAGAAGGGGGAAAGGCAAGGTTTAATGTGGTTTAACTAAATCCAGACGGTACCGGACCCTACATCCACAACGGAGATTTATATTAATGTTGAGAATTGTTTATATAGAGTATTGGCTTATAAGATGCCGACCTCTTCCTCTTCTAACAATGCAATCCTATTTATAGAGGAAGGAGGAGTTACATGCATTAATTACAAGCTATAGTTGTGTTACATCAAG
>JANHAO010003775.1:0-25469 GCA_026873985.1 Saraca asoca | reverse complement strand
CAATGAATCCTTCCAATAATTCTTCTATTTCATATTTTGGAAGTTCAAGTGCAAGTAGTAGGGAAAAGAATGTTTAATGTAAGTCTAGATTATGATTATTATTTATTACTTATATTTCATGACTTTTGTACAAGTGATTGTGTTTTCAATATTGACTTTTTTTTATTGCATGAAATGTTTGAATAGGATTTTAAGGCTTTTCATTCTCAAATTGTTACAAGATTTAGGAAGTCCCAATTGGAAACTTATTTGGAAGAGCCTAAACTTGATTTTGAGAGTTATGAAGATTTGGATGTTTTGGATTGGTGAAAGACATATAAGAATAGATTTCCAGATGTAGCAATAATGGCTAATGACTTGTTAAGTGTACCTATTACTATAGTGGCATCCAAATATGCATTTAGTATTAGAGGCTGTGTACCAAACAAGTATAGAAGTTGTCTCCTTCTTAAGAAAGTCCAAACTCTCATTTACATTTGTAGCTAGATCCATAGTTTTGCTCCTATTGGTAATATTTCGCATGTAATCTCTTCCTCAAATAAATTTTAAAATCTTTGATTTTTTTTAAATTTCGTGATTTACACAATTACAATTGTAGGTTTAGAGGATAATGATGAAGATAAAAATTGCTCGGTTGAGGATTCAAATACACATGGCAATTGATATGGAAAGAGAAGAAGTTGATGAAGCACCATAGATATGCATGAATTCTCTTATATATTCAATTATCATATAGTATATTTAAATAAAGCACTTGTTAAAAGCTAATGCATGGAATATGTTAATAAGGAAGCTTAAAGTCTTTGCAATGGCAAGTTAATGGAACTTGGTAATTCAAAAAATTTGATGAGAAAATGATGGAATTGTTGATGTTTAATCCTCTCTTTTTATTTTTCTTCAGATTGATAATATTATGAATTTATAAATTATGATCAACTAATTAGGTTATAACTAGTTGTTACTACTACATATATATGTGCTTCTTATTTATTATTAATATTAGTTTAGTAGTACTTTTATATATCTCTCGTTTTAATCATTTTTTAATGTTTTTTCCTAAAAATATCATTAAATTAGATATAGGTTCACTGGTTACACATATATATATATATATATATATATATATTTAACGTATGTGGACCAATCCACGGATCGGTTCGAATTGAACTTCAAGCAAATGGACCCAATTTAAAGGTCAGTCTATGCGGACCGGTTTGTACGGATTTAGTCCAATCCATCCGTTTGACAATACTACTTGCACACTATATCGTCTGTAACTTTCAATTTAAATATGGCATTTCTTTTTTCGGTGAGCGGCTGACATTTTCATAATAATTTCATTTCCAATTGTGTGGAGTGTGTGAAGACGTTTAGTTTTGACTTCGAAAATAGAATTTCTCTTCGAGTTAAGAATAAACTGCGTTTGGTCCGACAAATCAAGCACGTTCAAATTGTGCTTCTCATCCGTCATTCAGATAAGCGAAAGATGTCCTGTTTAATATTTTTGCATTAAAAAGACAAAAGAAAGAAAGAAAGAAAGAGGGAGGTTGATATCTCCACAGTCATCTGGAACAAGTATGTTTGACTTTTCCTTCTATTGCAGGTCTTTATTATCCATTACTATTTTGTTTTCTTCATATTACTTTCAAATTTTGTACAATAAATTAAGAGTAGGATTATTTTTACAACTATTTTTTACTAATATTATATTTTATTTGATATAAAATTTTGATATAAACTGAATTATCCTTTAATTAAAAAATAAAAATTAATATTAATAATTAATAGTTATCATTTTATTTTTTTTAAAGAAGTCTAAAATTCCTTCATGTGAAAAACTTAGCCTATTATTAAAATTCCTTTTATAATTTTTAATATAATGAGCTTAATTTATTACTAAAATTAAATACGACTTATAAACATTTTTTTTTTACAATCATTTTTATTTTGTTGGAATGACATGACCTATTTTGTTATGATTTTTCAAAATAAAGTGATCTTTCATGTAAGAATCTTTCTTCCTTAAATTGATAGTTCACCATAATCAACACAAACTCTTTATTTAAATTTTTAAAAGAAATATGATTTATAACACATGAAACACCATACAAATTCTTTATTATTAAATATAATTCACAATAAGTAAAATTTGTATCATTGGCAACTTCATCTAAGATTATACTCAACTAGTTTTTAACAATATGACTTATAAAAAGCATGAGCTATTTCTAAAACTATTTTTCTTTAAGCCACATCTTATTTAATACAAAATTTTTATATAAACTAAATTACACACTTAATTAAATAAGAAAAAAAAATCAATACTAATAATTAATAGTTGTCATTTTAGTTTTTCTAAAAAATAAGCATGCCTAAAATTACTTTATAACTTTTGATATGATAAACTTATTTTATTACTTAAATCAAATATTACTTATAAATATCTTTTTACTTTCTTTTTTTGCAATCACTTTTATTATTGGTATTACATCAATTATTTTGTGGTGATTTTTCTAAACAAGACAAGATAAAATCTTTATTATGATTTTTAAAAGGAACATAATCTATAATGTATTAAACACCATATAATTTCTTTATTCTTGAATACAATTTACAGTAAGTAGCACTTGTATCATTGACAAGCTCGAACACTTCATCTAAGATTAGTACTTGATAATGGCCGGCATGAGCCTTGCCCACGTATGAGGTATTGTTTGCTTTGGAATATGACCTTTTGTGGCCCTCCTCACGATTTTGTCTCTTTAGGATGCGGGTCACTGCTCATCTTCTTCCCAAAAGGTACCTCTTCGTTTAAGCTTGGCATATCCCCGCCTTATAAGGTACGAGGACATCTAATTTCTTATTGATGTGGGACTTCTACTCATCCCTACCTCTTTTTACTATTAATAGTACTCAATTTTTTGTCTTGTATTTGTGTGATTATTTGTCTTCAAATTCCTTTTTTTTTTTTTTTAATTTGGAGCTTGATTTAGTCTACTAAAATACTTTTTTTTTTGTCTTGACCATGAATTGTTTTAGATGTTAGTTATACGTGAATTCTTGAAATTTTTTATTATTTTATTAAATTTAGAAAAAATTATTAAAACTTATGATTGAATATTTTTCTTATTTTTTTAGCATGAGATTTAATCTAAACTACTTAATTTTATTTATTTGATCACATTAAATATTATTGAGTAATGTTATGCATATTTATTTTTTAAACAAATAAAATAAAACTTATTATTTATGAATTTTAATTCTTAATTTGTTTAACTAAAGTATAGTTTGGTTTATATAAAATTTGTATATTTATTGAATTGTGACATTAATAAATGTTGTTTAATAAAAATGGTTGTAGAAATAATCACACCCTAAATCGATAAATATAAGTGGATGAATACGTAATATGATTAAAATATTGTGGCTAGTCTTTTTTTTTTCCCAACAACTAAGATTATCACACCATCTATTATTTAATTAATACGTTATTCTATTGATAAACTTTTTTTTTTACATATTTTCTATTCATAAACTTGGGTTTAAAAAACTATTTAGTGATTAATAAAAAAACTAATAAATAAATAATACTGTTTGAGAAAAAATATTAGTAGAAGAAGATAAAGAGAAAATAAAAAGTTTGATCAAAATTATTGAAAAATAGAAAAATTAAGTAAAAAATAGTGTGATTAATACGTATTTCAAAGAACATTATTCCTGAAGCGAATTTGTCCTCACTACTTCTGGTGAGGTTAATGGTAAAATATCTTTAGAATTTATCTAAGCACTCTAAAGATTAAAGAATCAATAATATAATAATCTCTCTTTCAAAAGCATTTTTAACTCATGTAAAAAAAATAAAAGAATGATGGAAGATAGATTCCTTTAATCCTTTTAATTCACTCATGTACATTCGGCTTTTTTTCCTTCATGTTCTTCTTCTTTAAATATATATATATATATATATATATATTTTCCAAGAATCTCTAAGCGATTTGAGATTTGTAGAAGATATTGAAGTTATGTAGATTCATTTATTATTATCCGCAATTTTCATGTGCAAGAAGGATTAACATAAAGAGAAGTGTCTAGGGATGATTCCACTGAGAAAAAGAAAAAAAATTCTAAACGCAAATGTGCTTGATGTCAAAACTAGATACCATCTTGTATTTGTATATTTTCTTTTGGTAGAACAGTTTTTTTTAAAAAAAAATTAATTTCATTATTCAACTTTAAACGGGAAATATTCAAGTAAAGGTCATCGTCGCCTGTAAACACGTTAACATTGTGTATGTCAACTACCATTCTTATTACTAACTAGCATCTATCCCTATACACAGATATTATGTCAATACTAATATAATTGAATTAAATACATATTATATTTAATAACATTTATAAACTTTTTATTAGCAAAAAAATAACATTTATAAAGTTTTTAAAAGCAGGTTATTATGAATTATTAAACTTATAATTATATATATATATATATATATTTGTTATTACAAGAGGTAATAGTGAAAAAAAAATTAAGAAATAACTACCATTAGGGTAGAAATCCCACTTACAGAAGCAAAAACCAAATTTGACAGACCACGGGAAGGGAAGCAGCATAAAGCTAAAAGAAACCATTCAGTCTGTACACTTGTTAGCTTCTCTGTACTGTGACATATGGGCACTTGCCAATCAGCAGCTAAAAGCTCCCAACACTAATGCAACAGAGCTCTATCCTTTAAAGGGGCTTCATTCCGGAGGTTAAGCAAATCAACTAACACCTTTGGAATCTTACTCCAAAATAATCTTCTTAAAACCAATGTTTCAAGCCAGTTTAAGGCCCTCCACTGCACCCCACAATTATACAATATGGGAACAACACATTCCAAGATTACACATGAAACTCTTTATTTGAGAAAGGTTGATCAATAGAGTGGGAACTAGGCTGCAAGATGATCTGTATACGCTACAAAGTTAGTCACACACAATAGAAATAGCCTGTTGAACACTGTCTGATGCTCAAGTCAGTTCTCATGTAGAGTTTTAGTAAGTGTAAAAAAGATGATCTAAAGAAGAGATACTTATATGTTCATATAAGTGACGAGCGTATTAATTGTCGTGCTCCTAGACGAATGATGTGTTGCCATGTGTCTTTGGCATATTAGTGGTGTGAGCGAGATTCTCACTAGGTGATTGTTGTGATCATATTACTTGTGCATGTTTGGGTCACACCAATTGTTATATAACGGTTAGGAGGTTGGCTTGCTTATACTTTCACATGATTGATTTTGTGCCCAAGCCAATTGACCAGGTGTTGTTGGTCGATTGACTTGGGCTTGAATTTTTATCCTTGCTCTGTAATTATTCCCTTACCCATCATAGGTTGTTTGATTTAGGCCAATCATTCAATGGCTAGAGGTCACTTTGGACTGTGTCATTTGCCCTATCCTCCTTGGTGGATATGATGTTCAACCAGCTTGAGAACCTTTCATCTTCTTGGCCAGTTGTCCTCTACTCATTGCAGGCATTGATGTTTAATTTACCTTCCCAATAGGCCTCTAGGTTCACATGTGTTGCATCATGATAAGGATCATCATTTGGGCTATTTATCTTGATCTTCACAAGTCGTTGGATCTCCTTCTCCCCTATATAAAAGCAGGTCTAGACACTTTGAGTAACACTTCTACATTTTGACTTTAGATTACTCTATACCTATGTTGTTGCCACTCATAGCTGTTTGGTGGTCCTCCATGCCTCCTGGTTGCTTCTCTGCATTTTCTCCACACATAACTTCTATATTATATTGCTTTTTTTTTTGCTTTTTCTCCTTTTTTTTGTGCCTAAAATCATGCCAATTGCAATAGTTTTTTTTACTGAGGTGCTACTACCTTTTTGAGTTTATTGATCTACTTTTTAGCTACACTAGAAGAGCCAGTGCTATATGAGTCTCTTGGCTTGTCTGAGTCTTCTTCTTCATTTCTTCCTTCTTGTTTGACTTCCCTTTTACTTTGTTTGATGCCTTCTTGCCCATTCTAATTGTGTTTTTCTTTTTCTTGAAGGTGGCCATTGACCTTATGCTTACCCTTTTCATGTTTGGTAGATTAAGTGATATCATCAACTTATCGTTCGACTTTGATTCTTCATCTAGCCTTAGGGACTTTTTCTTTGAGAACATCATTTGTCACTTTGCATGACTGATTCATATGCTCAAGGCATATCAATCTCGGGGATGAAAATGGAAACAAGCAAGCCCATCTAATTGATGCAGTGTTAGATGACTCAAAATGGATTTATCGGGACATGAAAATAACCACAACTTTAGATGAATGGCAAGATCCAAAGGTTATCCCAGAATTGGAGAGGATCCACATTCTAGGTGAGTCTATTGAGTGAATATCCTTTCAATCCGTTGAAGCGAATGAATGAATGTGTAGTTATAACACTTTGTCCTTTATGATGTTTTACAGGGTTGTGGTTGACCATTTGCACATTTGCCTTTCATTTTCTAAGTTTCAAGCAAATGTTCTCCATGCTTTAAATGTCTGCCTAACCCAATTGACTTGGAACACCTAGGTCTTCTTGCTTTACTTTAAAGTGCTAAAAATCCATTTGTGCCTTACTCTGATCGTGGTGTCTTTCTTCTTTTTTTTCACCTATTTTCAATAGAAACTCATAGGTTGGATTCATTTTGTTCAAAGTCTGGACCAGGTTTTTATAAAGACCATGCTTACCAGTGTCCACTCTTGGAAGCACTCATTTTTCAAAGTTCGAGTGGCCAAGGGTTTCATCCTTTTTTCTTTCAAGAGGGGAGTTTGTTTTATCTGGTAAAATGGTTTGCTCCCATGAAGTAGCCATAGAGCTATCCTTTTGAAGACTTTATTGATGATGAGCATGATCTCATCATTCAGCTTTTGGCACTAGGATCCTCTAGTGCCCAATCTGTTCTTTGTATGTATTTTACTCTTACTTTTTGTTTTCCTTATGTTTTACACCTTTTGTTAACTCTTTTCTTTCTCTTTATTTTTAGATTATCAGTTAAAACAATGAGGTGATTGACATTCAATGATCAAAGATGAACCCAAATGCTTAGAGGAGATTCGCATTTGGGCCTTGGCAAAGAAAAAACCTATTTTTTTGTCGACCGTGTAGATTGAGGCTACATCACCAATTGTTGAAGCCACCAGTGATCCCCCATTTTCCTATCAGGCAAAGCTTTCATCCAGATGTTCAAAAGCATTATCTTCATAGAAGCATAAGTGCAAGGTCCCTTTCAAAGACTCCTTTAAGGGTAAGGGTAGTAGCTCCTCAAAAGTGTCAGCTTTTGCTGCTAAAAGGATAAAAGTGGGTGTTTGGAAAGAGTTACTTTCGATTGAAGCCCTTGATGGGGTATGCTAAATTGCAATACCATAAGTAGCTTATGGTATAAAGACATAGAGTACAATGCTTTTCTACATAACTAACTATTCCTCCCTGTCGATCAAGATTGGAACAACAAATTCATAAAAGATCACAGTTAGATTCACCTTTTGAAATCTTTTATAGCCTAAATTATCCACCCAGCTACCTTTATCCTTTCTACTATTCTGACTTTAGCTTAGATAGAGATAGAGCTTACATAGAACAATTCAATAGTCATGAAAAGCTTGAAGAACGATATCAAGGTTAAGGATAGGGAATTGGTCAATCCTGACAGGAGTATCTTGGAGCTCACCAGCTGTATTGCTAAGCTGGTGAAAGAGCGAGACTCTTTCTCTACAAAGAGTAAGGAGTTGGTGGTGCATCTTTCCTTGAAGGTTCTGGAGCTAGGGGTCAAATGGCAAAAGTGAGAAGAGAGCAAAATGGCCTTTGCCAAAAAACTTCTTATTACTATTACTGAGGGTGAAGAGTTCATCTCCAATGTTCTAGAGTTAATTCATAGGGGTTGCTTGGTGGATCCAACATTTCAATCCTGACTTGCCTATTGACATTTCCCAAAATTGATAGAGACAAGATCTTGAAAGAGCTTACGAAGAATTTGAAGTAAATTTGGCCTCTTTTGTCTTGCTACTTGTCTTTGACCTCAATTGGTTCATTCAACCAGGCCTTCAATGTGCCTTTTTTGTGTTTCACCAAATGGGTTTTATATTATTTTGACTTCAATAGGTCATCCGATTGAGCCTCTAACGGGCCTTTTATTGTGTTATTCCTCAGCGACCTACTTTTTGTTGCTTTTATGTTTTATCTTTTAGTTACCTTGTTCTTATATATGATCGTGTAGTTACATTGTAAAGGTCATTTATTTTTATGATGCCATGGGACTCTTCAGTTTTTATTAGTGTTGAGGGGACTGCTCAGTCTTTATTAGCATTGAGGGAATTGCTTGATCATTATTAGTGCCAAGGCAACTGCTTGGTCGTTATTAGTGGCAAGAGGACTGCTTGGTCTTTATTAATGGTAAGGGGATTGCTTGGTCTTTATTAGTGGCAAGGGGACTGCTTGGTCTTTATTAGTGTCGAGAGAACTACTTGGTCTTCATTAGGAATCACTTATAAACATGATAATTTTTCATTTTGTATTTTGTTTTGTTTTGATTACATGGCTTGTCATTCATAATAGTCATATTTGCATATGGTACAACTTCAAATGTGTCACATTCTATATTTGCGGGAGGAGCTTCTTTTGAATAGTCTCCAAGTGGCAGGCGCCATTTGACAAGCTCTTTTGTACTCTGAATGGGGTTTCCCATGATGCTTTAAATTTATCCTTGGTCTGTGCCTTACATAGTCCATTTGCTCACTAAAGGACTAAGCCTTCTGCAAATTCTATGCTTTTTACTTTCATATTTGTAACTTTGGTGAGTTTCACCTTGCAATGCTCACTTTGGAGTTGAGCCATTTCCTTTGTCTCTATTAGCATATCTAGCTCTTCCTTTTTTTCTTTCTTCATTCTTTTATCGCTCATAATGCTCCCTCCAATTAGAATATTGTTCTAATTCAATTGGGAGTATAGCCTCAATCCCATGTACAAGCATAAAAGGAGTTTCTCCAATGGTTGAATGATTAGGAGTGATTGGAAATGGACCTAGCAAATCTATCCCCTATTAGTTGAATGGGTAGAGAGCAATAACATGTATCTAGTTTACTGTGGGCTATCTTTGAACTTTGGCAAACCTCTGGCACTTCTCGTATTTCTACACAAGTTTCAATGTCTCTTTCTTCATCCTAGTCCAAAAATACCCCGACCAAATAGCTTTTAAAGCAATCATGATTCTTGCCATATGACTTCCACAAATTCCTTCATGTATTTCTCTTAGAATATAGTTGGCTTCTTTCGGCCATAGGCTTTTTAACGATAGGAGGAAAAAACCTTTCTTATACAGTTGTTCACTTTCCAAGAAAAAGTATATTGCTCTCCATTCAACTTTTTGGCCTCTTTTTTATTCTCTAGGAGTTGCCTTTCCTCTAAGAATATCATGATTGGAGTTAGACATGAGTCTTCCTGTTCCATGCACTTTATTTCATCTATGCACAAGGATTATAGTGTTTCATGTATCATGGTTCTATTGTTCACCGCTGCCATGGTGCCAACCAACTTGGCCAGTGCATCTATTTGATCATTTTCTTCTTTGGGAATTCTTGTCAGTTCAAAGCTAAATCCTTTTAATAGGTTTTTTTTTCATACCGGTGTATCTTGCCAGTGTCAGATCTTTAACCTCATAATCTTTTTTGACTTAGTGATTACTATCTGAGAGTCATTTTTTATCTTTAATAATCATGTCCCTACTTCTTTGGCTACCTTTAACTCCACTATTAATGCCTCATACTCTGGTTAATTATTCATTGCTTTGAAGTTAAACTTTAGTGAGTATTCTAATACCAAGTCTGTGAGTTTTTCTAAGATTAATACTACTTTGTTGCCCTTTCCATTCAATGAGTGATCCATATACAGTGTTTATACTTTGCTTTCCTGTTCAGTCTTTTTTGCCTTTGTCATTTCAACCACAAAGTCTGCTAACATCTGGGCTTTTATTGCTCTTCTAGCTTCATAAATGAGCTCATACTTAAAGAGTTCTACTCACATGTTACTAATTGTCTAGTAAGATTAGGCTCGTGTGCCACTTGTTGGATTAGGGCGTCCGTTCAAATGATGATTTGATGGCTCAAGAAGTAGGACTTTAACTTTTTGGATGCCAATGACAAAGTGAAGGCTAAATTCTCAGTTTTTTGGTTTCTTATCTCGATCCCATGCATTACTGGTTTTTATTCTCCTTTAACTTCTTGAATAAGTACTATGCTTACCACTTTTATGGCTGTTGCCAAGTATAAATATAGTGCTTCTCCTGGCTCTGGTCGAGAAAGTATGGGTGGTATCTGTCCAAGTACTCTTTTAGCTCTTGGAAAACTTTTTCATAGTTGTTAATCCATTCAAAATTTTTAATAGTTTTAAGCAATTTAAAGAAAGGAGCATGTTTATCAACTAACCTAAACATGAACCGTGTGAGAGCTACAATCTTCCCTTTGAGAACCTACACCTCCTTTATAGTTTATAGGCTACTTATGTCAATAATAACTTAACATTTGAATGGGTTTCTTTTTATGCCTCATTTGGTTAGCATGAACTCCAATAATTTTCCTACCTTCACCGTGGAGGCATACTTCTTCAGATTCAAATTCATCTAGTATATCTTCAAGATTCTAAACATTTCCTTTAGATTTACGTAGTGCTGCTTCGAACTTTTTGACTTAACTAACATATCATCAACATAGACTTCCATGTTCCTACCTAACTACTCCAAAAACACCTTATTCATCATCCTCTGATATGTTGCTACTTTATTTTTAATCCAAATGAAATCACTCTATAGCAGAAAGTCCTCTGATCAGTTATAAATGTTGTCTTATCTTAGTTGCCAGGATATATTCTAAGCTGATTATAGCCTGTGAACAAATCCTTGAAGCTAAGGATTTCAAATTCGTTGGCATTATCCACTAATCGATCAATGTTTAAAGATAGGTATGAGTCCTTAAGGTATCCTTTGTTAAGATCTGTAAAATCTATGCACATCCTTTAACCATCGATGGCCTTTTTGACAAGGATTACATTTGCCTACCATATGGTGTGTAGGACTTCCCTGATGAATCTTGCAGTTAATAGTTTTTTCACTTCCTCTTTAATTATTTTCTACTGCTCGGCACTATGGTTTCTCTTCTTTTGTTGCAAGGGTTTAGTGCTTAGATTGATCAACAGCCTATGGCAGGCCATACTTAGGTCAATTCTTAGCATATCGACAGGTGTCCTGTTGAAGAATTTGATATACTCCTCTAACAATCTCACCAACCTATTTTGATCCTTTCCTATGAGCTCAGCCTCGATCATTATTATTCTTCCATCCTCCTCCCCAAAAATCTACACCTTATCTAAATCCAAGCCTAGCTCTGGTCTACATAGGTTGTCTTGTTGAACATCAAGCAAAGTTAAGTCTATCATTTGGCACTTGTTATCCATTGTGTTAGTGTATGCCCTAAGAGCCAATCATAGGATAATTATATGAGCATACATTGTATTGTGTTTTATTATATATATTTATATATATGAAGCATTTCAAATTACTATGTTTGTTTTTTTTATATCGGCATATAAGAATGAACATAATATTTTTCCCTAAGATAGTTGTTTTTATAAATACTATTGTTAAATGTCCTTAGTTAAGTATTATTGTGAATTAGGATAACAATGATGTATAGAGACTAGTATGTTTGTTGGCTAATCGTCAAATTTCATTGGTTATGGATATGAGACATCAAACTAACACATGGGTACATGATAAAGAACAAGTGTATTAGACAGACTCACCATGAGAATGCTACATGGATAGTCATATGAGTGTCATAAGTAATTCTTATACATTATTTTATTTTAATAAGATTAAAAAAGAGTAGAAAACAAACTTGATATTTAATTTAATAGGGGTAAAATTGGAAACCTGAATCTAGACCTAGTTTTAAAATTAATAAGTTTAAATGGCTTTCTAATTTTTAAGTGGTTAAAATTGGAAACAAAATTAAATCGCATTATATTTTATAGTTATTTGCATGCCTTTATGTGCTGTATGATGTATGGTATATAGCTATGGCCTTTTTACCCCAATGTGATCGAATTACTATTTTATTTTAAATATGTAGTCATTTTTATATACGACTTGTATGTTGTGCCTTTCTCTATATTTTCTGGTTGTACATTCTCTTCTCGCCTAACTCCCATCAAATGTAACTCAAGGTAGAAAACATATAGATACATATGTAACTACACTGTTTCATTTTAATGAGATTAAATTAATTAGAAAACTTATTTGATGTTTACGTTAATAGGGATTATAATTGGAAACCTAAATCTAGATCTATTTTTAAAATCAATTAGTTTAAATGGCTTTCTAATTTTTAAGTGGTTAAAATTGGAAACAAAATTAAATCCAATTATATCTTATAGTTATTTGCATGTCTTCATGTGTTGTATGGTGCATGGGGCATAGTTATGGCCTTTTTACCGAAATATGATTGGATTGTTATTTTATTTTAAATATGGTTGTTATTTTTATATATGACCTGTGTGTTATGCCTTTCTCTAGATTTTCTGGTTGTACATTCTCTTCTCACCTAACTCTCATTGAATGTAACTCGAGGTTTTTCTTTTATTAAGTAAATATAAAATAGTGTAAAATGAGGATAGTCTTGATTTCCACAACCATTATCCATGGAGCAAATTGCTATGGAGACAAGGAAGTCAAAGCCATACAAGGACAACCATGAAAGGCACTTGCAGAAGATGCTTTATCCTAGGTTAATCTATTAATCATTTCATTGGCTTGGGAGGATCAATGTAGTTAGGCCATAATAATGTCACATTTTACTTTATACTTTATTTTGATGTATGAAATATGTTAAATTATAGGCATGCATGTATGAATTGTTAATAATGGTAAGATATATATATGCCTCAAAGTAAAATATTAACTCAATAATAAATTGTGATACCTTTCAATGGTTGGTATTTGTTAAGGCCTTGATCGACATAGGGTAAGTTTACCAAAGCAAGGTACCTAATCTATCTTGGTAAGAAGCGATAAGATAATAGTGATATCCAACTCTTAAGTATTGCATATAACTTAACTGGGCTATCTCAATAGAATTGGAAGCCTAGAGGCATGGAGTTGGGCTTAAGTCCATAAGATGGACTAGAACAAATGTTGTTCACCTAACTATCCAAGAGTTGCATATGATATATTGGCTAGTGTTACATACCTAAATAGCCAAAACTTGAGTGATCAGCCAAAGCTAACTCAGGACTAGGTGAAATATGGATCTTAGCCCATTAGAAAGTCTCACCAATGTGACTTTTTGCATTAATAGTAAGGGCTATTAGTTTGAATAAAATAATAGGAGTTATATTTAATAAAAGACTTCATTAAATAATTAAGAGTATGATACTTATTTCGCATATTTCTATTATAGATATTAATGGCATCAAATACACCAAATAATCCATCACTGTGATTTGTCCTTGAGAAGGATAAGCTGACAGGCTCAAATTTCCTAGACTGGTATAGGAATTTGAGGATAGTCCTTAAACATGAGTGAAAGCTATATGTCCTAAAATAGCCTATTCCTCAACCACCTACTGCAAATGCCCTTAAGACTGAAAGGGATGCTTATAGAAAACATCAAAATGATGATTTGGACATCAATTGCTTCATGTTGGCTATTATGAACTTTAAGCTTTAGAAGCAACATGAGAACATGGATGCATTTGACATGGTTATGCACCTTAAAAAGCCTTATCAAGGAATGGTATGACAAGAGAGGTTTGATGTCTCAAAGGCGTTATTTTAGTGCAAAATGGCAAAAAAAAAACCCTGTTAGGGCTTATGTAATCAAAATGATTAGATATGTTGAGAACCTTGATAAGTTAGGTTTTCTATTGAGCAAAAAGTTGGTTACTAATTTAGTTCTATAATCGTTACCATGGAGTTATAGTCAATTTGTTATGAATTACAATATGAATGGAATTAACAAACCACTACCAAAACTATTAAGCATGCTCAAAATTATTGAATAGAATTTGCAAAAGGTAAAGCTTGATCCCATAATATTGGTTTAAAAGGGCAAGGGCAAAAATAAGAAAGATTCGAAATATAAAGGCAAGCCCAAGCCTAAGACCTCTACACTAAAAACCTAAGGGTGGAATGTCTAAGGAAGGGAAATACTTTCAATGTGGTGAGACCAGACATTGGAAAAGGAACTACAAGGTTCACCTAAAGGATCTTAAAAAGAAAAAGGGAATGAGACTTTGTAAGTATTCCAAAGAAACCAAGGGGTATTACTTCTATAATCCTACCATAGGCAAAGTGTTTGTTGCATGAAATAGAACAAGAATTTGCTTCTAAAGGAACCAATAAGAGGAAAATAGAACTTGACGAAACTCAAGATTCACAAAATAACAACAAACATATGGTGCAACTTGAGTAATGGCCACAAGTTATTGTGGAACCAGAACCTACTCAAGTAAGACAAGGTTCATAATGGTCTAATAGGATGTGCTATAAGCCTAAGAGATGTGAATTTCTTGTGACTTAACATGGCAATGTTTTACTTATGGAACAAGATGAGCCTATAACCTACCAAGAAGCCATCAAAGGGCCAAACTTGAGGCCAAGAGATCTAAAATGGAAACCATGTATGCTAACCAAGTATAGACCTTGGTTGATCCACTTAGAAGGATAAAACCCATCGAGCTCAAATGGGTTTTCAAGAAGAAAATCAACATGGATGGTAACATACAAATCTTTAAGGGACTATTGGTGGCTAAAGGTTTCAGGCAAATTTAAGGTATAGATTATAATGAGAATTTTTTCCCTAGTTACCATGCTTAAATCCATCCAGATCTTACTATTACAACTTTCCATGATTACAAAATCTGGCAAATGGATGTCAAAATTGCATTCCTTAATAGGAATCTTCTTGAGGATTTTTTTTTTTTTTACTTTAGAAAATGCCAAAAAGGTATGTAAGCTACAATGATCCATTTATAGATTGAAGCAAGCTTCATAGAATTGGAATCTTTGTTTTGATAAAGCAATCAAAGATTTTGACTTCATTAAAAATGAATATGAACCTTGTGTTTACAAAAAGGTTAATGGAACTATAATTATTTTTCTTGTATTTTATGTGGATGACATGCTAGTAATTGGAAATGACATCCCTATCCTACAAACTATAAAAGCTTGGCTAGGGAAATGTTTTTCCATGAAGGACTTAGGGGAAGCTTCCAATGTTCTAGGTATTAAGATCTATAGAGATAGATCAAGAAAATTGCTTGGCTTAAGCCAAAGTACATATATTGACAAAGTATTGAAGTGGTTCAGCATGCAAGAGTCCAAAAGAGGATTTTTACCCATGTTTCATGGTATAAATCTTTCCAAAGCTCTATGTCCTATGACATAATATGAAGGGGACCACATAAATAAGATTCCATATGCATCAGCAATTGCATCTATCATTCATGCCATGTCATTTACTTGTGCTGATGTCTTATATGCTTTAAGCATGACAAGTAGATAACAGTCAAATCCTAGTGAACGTCATTGGATTGTTGTCAATAATATCCTCAAGTACTTGAGAAGGACTAAGGATGCATTCCTAGTATATGGAGGTGAGGAGGAATTAGTAGTAAAAGGTTACACTAATGTTAGTTTCCAGTCTAAGAAAGATGACTCCAGATCATAGTCAAGTTATGTTTTTTACCTAAATGACGATGTTGTAAGCTGGAAGAGTTCAAAGCTAGAAATAGTGGCTAATTCAAACACTAAGGCTGAATATATTACTGCCTCTGAAATAGCTAAGGAAGTTGTTTGGATCAAGAAGTTCATTTCTAAACTTGGCATTGTTCCTATCATTGCAAACTCAATGGACCTTTATTATGATAATAATAGGGCAATTACACAGGCTAAGGAACCCATATCTCACCTGTGATCCAAGCATATACTTTGGTGCTTCCATTTCATTTGTGAAATCATTGACAAGGGAGATGTGAAGATATGTAGAGTACTAATAAATGATAATATTGTTAGCCTACTAATAAAGGCTTTGGCATAGCAGAAGCATAATAGTCACACTAGATCCCTTGGTATTAGATATATGAGTTATTGGTTCTAGTGCAAGTGGGAGGTCATTGGTTTATACCTTAAAAGTTAATCATAGGACGATTATATAAGCATACATTGTGTTGTGTTTTATGTTATAGATATGAGGCATTTCAAATAATTATGTTTATTTTTTTATACCTGCGTAATAAGAATGAACATAATATTTATTCCTATGATAGTTGTTTCTATAAACACTATTCTTAAATGTCCCTATTCAAGTATTATTGTGAATTGTGATAACAATGATACAAAGTGACTAGTATGTTTATTAGATGATGACCAAATCTTATTGATTATAGATATGAGATATCAAACTAACAAATAGGCATATGTTAGAAAACAAGTGTATTGAATAGAATAGTCATGAGAATGCTACATGGATCATTGTATGATTGTCATAAGCAATTCTTATAGTGACAATGGTGTATATGGTCTTTTGGCTTGAGATCACCATGGTTCCCTACATGAAAAGCTATAAAATTTGATATTGCTTAACATCATCTATAATAGGATTGGCTACAAAGTTGATTATTGGGTATACTACCAATTATACAGAGGGATACAAGTAAACTAGATGGGATATTATCCCTTATTCATGAGAGGAGTGATATCTATGGGCCTCTTGATTAGGTATGACCATAAAATACATGGTCGTTCTCAAATGAGTCAATATGTGATATTGATCTACTTTGTTTTGGGTTAATTAACTCAAGGATCAAGAAGCACATAGATTGAATTATAAAAAGGGCGACATATTCCATGCCTCAAGTTTAGTCTAGATATCAAGGACAAAGGGACTAAACTACGTAGAAACATTGGTTACAGAAAGGTTATGTGAAATCATTGACATTCTCATCACTTGGGTAGCAGTGATGTATTGCTAGATACTACTCATTGTTTGTAATTCTAAAATATGATTTAAGGATCACTGCCAATGTGATAGGAACCTATAAGGTCGCACATAAAGAGATAGAAAAAAATTGGAGTTACTATAGTATTATTAGGACTTCTAGTTAGACTACAGCTCCTAATAGGGATATGGCCAATATGATTTGACTTTTACAAAAGTTATAATACATTGGACTACTTATTAACTAAAATCATTCATTGGACCAAGCCAATAATCCAAAGCCAATGTATTCAACTATCATACTATATATGGACTGATTATTAACTAGAACTATTCATTGGTCCCAGTCAATAATCCAAGTCTAATGTATTCAACTCTCTTAAGGAGTTTCAGACAAAGACTGCTTATAAATATAATCCTATGAAATCTTGGCTAGATAATCTAGTTGCTAGCACTTTATGAGAGTTAAATTGCCCCATCTGATTTATTCACATACCAAAATTTTTAGGTTAGCTTGTGTGGATACCATAGAAACATAACCCTGCTAAATTGTGTTTATGATTCAGATCATGGTTGAGTTTGTAATTCACATTGTGGTAGCGTTTGTGATTTAGAATCATAGAAGTATCATTGAATCTATTTGTGTGATGACGAAGGTGGTTGTGATTTTGACATTTTTGTAACAAGATCTTTTGTCATGCCACAAAGGTATGATACTTACCATTGATTTATGGGTTTTTCATATGGATCCTTAGTGGCTGTCAGAGGATTTATTTTAATTTGTCACTATGCATGCTCCTTCAAAACTCAGCACATTAGGTGACAAGCATTGGCTTTGTTCCACTGAAACTTTCTTGGCTCTTGGCCAAGCTGGCCATGTAGCATCTACAGGTTACTTGCTAATCAACCTAAACTTCTCTAATTCCTTTTTTTGTTGGGAATTTCATTAATAAGTGGGGAGTGAAGACAATGGCCCTTGCCTAATTTAAAGATGGCCTCCCCAGAATAACATTGTGGGGTCGTTACGATAAGAAAAGTGACATCTAGATTCTTTGTCAGCAGTCAAGTTCCCAAGGTTAGCCTTAGGGTCACCATTCCTTTAACTTGAACATGCCTTCCTATAAAACCAATTAAGATATCTATGTAACGTTTATAAATGCTTTTTGGAATGTTTAGAGCATTAACAGCATTCAAATATAAGATAGTAGCAGAATTTCCCTAATTGACAAGTATTCTTTTGATGATAAAGTTATGTAACAATGCTGAGATTACTATTGGATCATCATGGTCTTGGTTGATATTGCAAAGTTTCTTTCTGTGAAACATATTAGCTCATACTATTCTTTCCTTTTCTTTCCTTCCATTGCCATTATCGCTTATAGGTGCCTTTTCCTAACATTTCTGGAGGTTTCTCCTCTTGCAAAGCCTCATGTAATGGTCTCGACTATCCCCAAGGCTGAGGAGGCCATCTTGATTTGTTTACTTTCTAACCGAGTGGGTTATAAGGATTAGTCTTACTTTTTCTCTCCCTTTTCCCCTCTCCTGTGCAAAACTTCTTGTACTTTGAAAGGTTCCTTTCCTTACAAGTGCTTCTATTTCATCCTTTAGAGTGACACAATCATTTATGTGATGCCTATAATCATGGTGAAATTTATAAAACTTTGATTTGTCAATTGGGGGAAATTTTTTCCACTTTCATGAGGGAAACTTCATCAAATCAACAGCTCTGATATCCTACATGAAGTGACTAATTGTTGTATTTAGTAGCTTGTAATTATTATACCATTCCCAAGGGCACTCTTTCCCGCCTGAGGGCTCTGTCTCTAGATAGTGTGTTGTCAGATTGTGTTCATTCAACCTATCATTGGACAAGCTCAACTTCTTCAACATTAGTGTACTTCTCTAATTGAGCCAAAAGCTCCCAAAGAGAAATCAAAGGCCACTTGGCTAGTGAGAGGGAGAAATGATCAAATGAAGAGCAATGCTGATTTGATGCACTACAATGCCCTCATTAAGGTCTTTTATTTCTAATGCTAGAGCATTAAAATGAGCATGATACTCTTTTAGCATCTTATGGTGTCTTTGTTGGAAATTGAACAAGGCCATTGACATTTTTCTGGGTGCACTGCTAGTTGCAAAGTGAATGGAAAACACATTATCCAGTTGGTGGAAGCTGTTGATCAATTGTCTAGGCAAAGTTATAAACTAACACAAACTAACCTTCTTCATGGTAGTAGAGAAGGTGCAACACAAAATGGCATCCAAAGCCCCTAACAATAGCATTGAAGCCCAAAACACCTCTAGGTGCTCGTAAGGGTCCAATGTTCAGTTCTATGGATCAATATGGGTTGGTGGTTTAAAATGGGTGGGCAAAGTAGTAGCTATCACTATAGCCAAGAAATGATGGTTCTCCTCTTAGCAAGAAGATAACTATCTGGAACTTTGAGTAAAGTCTATAGTTAGATTTGTTAGCCTTTCTAGAGAGATTACTTTGTTATCTTACCTTATTTAGTTTTGATGTTGAAAAAATTTTTGAATCTGACCATATGTTTTAGTGTTTGTTGAATGTTTGTAGAATCAAAGTATGTAATTCAAAAGATCGACATTAGATTTAGTACTTCTTTTATTTTAATAGGATCTTCTGTATGTGTATTCTAATCCAATTTGATCCAAACAAGTTTCCCAAAATAGTTATACTAAGGTAGAAATAAATCACTTGAAGTTAGCTAAAATTAAATGTTTTTCAAACTAAGTTTTCAAATAATTTTTCACAAGTACAAGTTTTGTAAAAATTATTTTTCACTATGTGAATTTGATTCATGAATTGATTCATACTAAAGATCTTGTGAAAATGTACTTGAATTAATTCAACAATCTAGTCATGAAGAAATGCTTTGAAAAATGTTTCTTTTTGAAGGTTAGGATTTTTCTTAAATCGATTAGATAATCAATTCATGACCTATTTAGAATATAGTGTAAATCGATTCATGCATCAATTCTATCATGAACTTCTTTATGATATTCATAGACGAATCGATTCACAAATCAATTCATTAGTTGGTAACCACTGTGAATTGATTCATAGACTAAAAGTTAGTTATTTTTCAAATGTTAGTTGCTACATTATAAATACACCTAACCTCATTTCAAACTTAACTTTTCATAATAGTTTTCATAACTCTTTCATATCTTTAAGTGCAAAAAACAAAGAGATAATGGAGATAAAGCAGATTTATTACTACCTCACTATATTTCATCAAATCAAAGGATCTTGAATCAAATTGGTGAAAAATTCATATTACATAATTGAGATTTTCATCTCAATTTTGCTAATGTATTTCCAACCCTATTTCTTGTTCTCATTTCAGATTTCTAGGTCGATAAGAATTTGGTTTTCTTTTTAGATTTCTAGGTTGATAGAAATCTGAGATACAAAGGAAGAGGTTGGTCTTCCTTTTACATCTTCTTTAGTTGTGAGGTTGATTATAATTAATTAAAAGTGTAGAAAATTCTTGGAATATCTTCTAAGATTATGAGGTTAATCATAATTTGTAGGAGATGAAAGAATTTTTATATCTATAGGTTAGCAAGAGTCTGATCAAATAGTTGGCAAGAGCCTAGTTAAATCTTGTGTTTTAGTGATAAAAGTGACCATCTAATTGAGGATTGTCCAGTGGACATACACTTCAATTGTAGTTTCAATTGAAGTGGAACCACTTTAATAATCTTGTGTTCTTTATATTGTTTATTACATTTATATTTCTTCTCTCATATAATCTGGTTTAATTGATAAATTGTTTCTACCAAATTCAACATCACATCTAAATCAGTTATTGCAATTCAATCTTGATTATCCAATAAACTTACTCTAATAATTTACTTTAAAGAATTCTACTTTGTAAAACAAACTAGAATCTAAATCAAAAAAGTATTTTTTTAAAAGAAAGATCATAATTTTTGGGACTAACAAGATTCAGTGGGTCATAAGGCTCATAGATAAGGTGAAATGATTTTGCACATGGAGGCAAAAATTAGCCATGTTTGACAAAGCCATGATAATGATTGGAATGGGTGGACAATTGGAGTTAGAATTTATGAGGGTTGTAGATAGAAAAGATGATGGTTCAATAACAAACTGGCAAGGTTGCTCATTGAAGGGGGAGCAATGGGGTTAGAGACTTGCTCTGGTTAAGGGGGAATCAAGCGTGGCTAGTGTTGCATCAATTCAGATGAACAATGGGGTAAGATAAATTGGGGATAAGACATAGTGGTGGTAGTAAGGTTAACTTCAATGAGGATAGGCATGACAAGGGAGGTTCGATTTCTTAGAGGCATTATTTTAGTGTAAAAAGCCATAAGAAAGCCCTGTTAGGGCTCATGTGCTCAAAATGATTAGGTATGTTGAAACCCTTAATAGGTTATGTTTTCCACTAAGCTAAAAGTTGGCTACTAACTTAATTTAGCAATTGTTGCCATAGAGCTATAGTCAATTTGTCATAAATTACAACATAAACAATATTGACAAACCATTACTAGAACTGTTAAACATGTTGAGAGCTATTGAACAGAATTTGCAAAAGGCAAAGCCTAATCCCATAATGATAGTTCAGATGGGCAAGGGCAAGGGCAAAAATAAGAAAGATTCCAAATCCAAGGGCAAGCCCAAGGCTAAGACCTCTACACTAAAACCTAAGGGTAGAATGGCTAAGGAAGGAAAATGCTTCCAATGTGGTGAGACCAAACATTGGAAAAGGAACTGGAAGGTTTACCTAGAGGATCTTAAAAAAAAAAAAAAGAAAGAAAGGAAGTGAAACTTCCACTACTTTAAATATTTTTGTTATATAAGTCAATTTATCTACTTTTACTTCTTGAGTATTAGATATCAAGTGTGGTTTTCACATTTGTACTAATGTGCAAAATCTTAAAAGGAATAGAGCTCTGACTGAAGGTGAAGTGGACTTGTGAGTAAGCAATGGTGCAAGAGTTAGTGCCCTAGCTGTAAGAACATATTTTTTTTTATCTTTGCCTACTAGGTTGGTTATTAAATTCGAGGATTGTTGCTTTGTGCCTACTGTTAGTAGAAATATTATTTCTATTTCTTGTTTAGACAAGAAAGGTTTTTCATTCTTCAAAAAGGATAAAAGTTATTCAATTTATTTGAATGAAATGTTTTATGGTAGTGCACGATTGTTTAATGGGCTTTACATTCTAGACCTTGAATTACATGTCTATAACATACATACTAAACAGTTCAAAATGAATTATTTGAACCTAACATATCTTTGGCATTATTGCTTGGGCCATATAAACAAGAAGTGCATATACAATCTCTATAAAGATGAATTCTTAGATTTATTTGATTTTGAATCATGTGAGGTGTGCGAATCTTATTTATTAGGTAAGATGACTAAAGCCCTTTTCAATGGACATAGTGAAAGGGCTAGTGAGTTGTTAGGCATTATACATACTGATGTGTGTGGACCTATTAACTCACTAGCTAGAGGAGGTTTTTATTACTTCATTACATTTACTAATGATTTCAGCATATATGTCTATGTGTATCTTATAAAACACAAGTCAGAATCCTTTGAAAAGTTCAAATAATTCAAGAATGAAGTTCAAAACCAATTTGAAAAAATATTAAAGTACTTTGATTAGATTGAGATGGAGAATACTTTAAGCCAAGAATTTGATGACTATATGAAAAAATGTGGTATAACACCATAGCTCACTCCACTAGGAACACCATAATGTAATGGTGTATATAAAAGGGGCTATCGCACCTTATTAGATATGGTATGATCTATGATAAGTCATGCAGATCTTCTAATTTCCTTTTGGGGACGTGCTCTACAGACAACTACTTTTACATTTTACCCTATTCCTTATAAATTAGTTCAAAAGACATCATATGATATATGGACTCGAAAACATCCTAATATGTCTCTCATGAAGATTTGGGGCTACAAGGCCCATGTAAAACATGAAACCTTTGGCAAAATTGGACCCAAATTAGAAAAATGTTACTTTGTGGGGTATCCTAAAGAAACCAATGGGTACTACTTCTATAATCCTATTGAGGTAAAGTGTTTGCTGCACAAACTAGCATTTTTTTGGAAAGAGAATTAGATGAACCAATGGGAGGAAAATAAAACTTAAAGAAACTTGAGATTCACAAAATAACAATGAACTTATGATAGAACCTGAGCAGAGGCCAAAAGTTACTATAGAACAAGAACCTACTCAAGTAACACAAGGTCTATGATGGTTTGGTAGGATATGCCATGAGACTAAGAGATATGGATTTCTTGTGACTCAACATGGTGATGTTTTACTCATGGATCAAGATGAGCCTACAACCAATCGAGAAGCCATTAAGAGGCTAAACTCTAAAAAGTGGGTTGAGGCCATGACATCTGAAATGGAATCCATTTATACTAACCAAGTATGGACCTTAGTTGATCTACCCAAATGGATAAAACCCATCAAGTGCAAATAGGTTTTCAAGAAGAAAATTAACATGGATGGTAACATACAAAGTTTTAAGGGATGATTGGTGGTGAAAGGTTTCAAGCAAATTCATAGTATAGACTATAATGAGACTTTTCCCAATTGCTATACTTAAATCCATTAGGATTTTACTTGCTATTATAGCTTTCCTTGATTATGAAATATGGAAAATGGATATAGCTGCATTTCTTAATAGGAATCTTCTTAAGAATGTGTACATAACACAACCTAAGGGCTTCATTACTTTAGGAAATGCCAGAAAGGTATGTAAATTGTAATGATCCATTTATAGATTGAAGCAAGCTTCACGAAGCTAGAATCTTTGTTTTGATAAAGCAATCAAAGAGTTTAACTTCATTAAAAATGAAGATGAACCTTGTGTTTATGAAAAAGTTAGTGGGAGTGTAATTGTTTTCCTTGTGTTATATATGGATGACACATTACTAATCAGAAATGACATCTCTACCCTATAAAATGTAAAGGCTTGGTTAGGAAAATGCTTTTCTATGAAGGACTTGGGCATAGCTTCAATGTTCTAGGTATTAAGATCTATAGAGATAGATTAAGAAAATTACTTGGCCCCAGCCAGAGTACATGTATTGACAAAGTGCTAAAACGATTCAAGATGCAATAATCCCAAAGGGGATTTTTACCTATGTTACATGGTATAAATCTTTATAAAGATATGTCCTGTAACACAATATGAAAGAGACCACAAGGGAAAAATTCCAAATGCTTCAGCAATTAGATCTATTATGTATACCATGTTATATACTCATCCTGATGTCTCATATGCTTTAAGCATAATGAATAAATACCAATCAGATCCTGGTGAGTGTCACTGGATTGTTATCAAGAATATCTTTACATGCTTAAAAAGGATTAAGAATGCATTCCTGGTATATAGAGGTGAAGAGGAACTAGTAGTAAAAGGTTACACTGATGCTAGTTCCCAGTCTAACAAAGATGAATCCAAATCACAGTCAAGTTGTGTGTTTTGCCTAAATGACAGTGCTGTAAGCTGGAAAAGTCCAAAGCAAGAAGTAGTGGCCGTTTCTACCACAAAGGCTGAGTATATTGCTACCTCTAATGTAGTTAAGGAAGCTGTTTGGATCAAGAAGTTTATTTTTGAACTTGGTGTTGTTCTTAGCATTGTGAACCTAATGGGCCTTTATTGTGATAACAATAGGGTCATTGCAAGATTTCACCTATGACCTAAGCATATACTTTAATGCTTCCATCTCATCCATGAAATCATTGATAAATATGTGAAGAAATGTAGAGTACCAACAAACAATAATATCACCAACCCACTGACAAAGCCTCTAGCACAATAGAAGCATGGTAGTCACACTAGATCTCTTAGTATTAGATACATTAATGATTGGCTATAGTGTAAGTTGGAGATTGGTTGTATATGCCCTAAAAGCCAATCATAGGATGATTATATTAGCATACATTGTATTGTGTTTTATTTTATAGATATGAGGCATTTCAAATTATTATGTTTTTTTTTATATCTATGTAATAAGAATGAACATAATATTTGTCTATAGGATAGTTATTTCTATAAACATTATTCTTAAATGTCCCTAGTCAAGTATTATTATGAATTAGGATAATAATAATACATAGAGACTAGTATGTTTGTTGGCTAATGAAAAATTTTTATTGGTCATGGATATGAGATATCAAACTAACACATGGGTACATGTTAAAGAACAAGTGTATTAAACAAACTCGCCATGAGAATGCTACATAGATTGTTGTATGAGTGTCATAAGTAATTCTTAAAGTGGCAATGGTGTATGTGGTCCTTTGACCTAAGATTAACATGGTTCCCTACATGAAAAGTTATATACTTTGATGCCACCTAACATCATCTACAATAGGTTTGGCTACAAAGTCAATTATAGGAATATTATCAATTATAGGGAT